>CM029371.1:7343705-7518705 GCA_017165825.1 Hepsetus odoe
CTGTCCCCATCACTGCTCCCCAGGTGCTGGATATGGCGTCCCCCTGCCGCGTGTGTGTGTGTTTAAGAGTGAAAGGCAGAGTTCCACTGTGTGCTGTGCTGTGTTTCACCTGTTTCTGAACAATTTATGTCCATATATTGCACTTGGGTAATGAATCTTAGCTCAGCAGTGCTGTAATAGTGTGTTGCACTGATATGAGTGAATCAGGCACAGCGGTGTTGTAGACATATGGTTTGCGGCGTCTTGTGCAAAAGAAGACAGAGAGGAGCACCTGGCTGCATAGTTTTGTTGGTGAACTGGTTTCTGTACAGTTGCTTGGGATCAATGTGCATTTAACAAATCCTAAACAAATCATACTGAAGAGCGTCTGCACTGGGAAGCTCGGTGGCCTAATTGTTAGGGACTTGACCCCAAGATTTAAAGCTTGTGGGCTCGAGTCCTGGACCAGAAGGTTACCTCGAGGTTCCCTTGGGGAAGGAACTGTCTCCCAACTCTTCTCCCCAGGAGCTGGATGTCTGGATGGGCAAAACGCATGCAGAGCAATTCATTGGGCACTGTGTGATGTGGAGAGCTCACGACGACAAATAGTCACTTTCACTTAATGCTAGAAACTGTCTAGTAATCGGTGTAATCTGTAGCACACTGCCAGATGTGCACAGCAAACAACGCAGACCCCAAATAACAGCGCAGGTCCCAGTTCGTCAGTACTAAGTTGTGGGATTTTTTATTATAGAGAAGTATAAAGGAACGATTGTAAATGAGTAAGAATAATAAAGGCTCTGAATACCCTTCAGTGTCTTTTTAACAACATCTGTACATAAACTGTTTTTGAATAAAGTAACAAAAATGATCAGCATCATGTGTCGGCTACTGGGGAGGATGACATCAGCTGGATGAGCGAACAGGCCATTCTGACGGGGTGTGTGTGTGTGTGTGTGTGTGGTATAAAAGTGCAGACCCCTCCTGAAGTCACCAGCAGCTCCTGGCGCGCGCTGTGGGCGGAGTGGAGGGTGCTAGCGATCGCGCGTGCGAGGTTGCGATCGCGTGTGAGTGTGTGTGAGTGTTTGTGAGGATGGCGACGCTCGTGGCATCGGCGGACACCGCGGAGTCCTTCTGCGCGGACAGCGGCACCATGGCATCGCCCAGTAAGGCCTCCACGCACCACTTCGACGACGCGCGCTTTTACCTGCTGGTGGTGGTCGGGGAGCTGGTCACGGCCGACCACCTGAAGTGCGCCATTGCGGACATAGAGAAGGGTAAGCCCGGGCTCTTTCACCCCTTCTGAACGCCCCTGTGGCTCATTATCACACCTCGCCACTGCTGTCTATCAGACTGAGCTTCTTTCTTATCCATCTTTTCCGTTCCACCTTAAATGATGCTGCGCTCCACTGGAGGCGGCGCGCCGGTCCCGTGGGAAGTGCGGCGCCTTTTAAGGTGGAACGGAAAATTCCATAGAACGCTGCCCAAACCTCGGACTGGTTGATGGACCACTGCAGTCTGACCGCACCGTCATCCCAGTCCTGCTCACAGACTGGCCCACAGGTGGTCTGCCCATCCACTCGGGATGGGTGAAAGCCACCCGCAGCCCCTCCCTGATTCCCATCAGCCAGACTGCCAGTGAGCAGAGCCATGGCCACCACCCTTCTCTGTCCCTTTATTCAGTGACAACACTTCCAGCACCATCTCCATGAACTAAACCCACTAACCGTGCCAGGGATCATCGGCTGAGCACAGACAAGCCGTTATTCCCCGAATCCTAACATCACTGCTCTATAATTTGGCTTTTTGTTTCAGATGTTACAAAGCTTGTGAACTGTTGCTGATCCTGTTGAACTGAACTGCCTTGTGTGCTCTTCTGATTGGGAAACTGAGCATCCTTCTGTGATTCATGTGTCATTATCTCCATATCCACTGCACAGAAACTGATGTGATGCTTCTAGTCAGTTGTGTGCCTCTTTTTCAGATGTGACATTAAAGGTGGCAAAACTGTGGCTGATCATATTTAGTTCAACTTAAGATGCATTGACTGGCGCTGATGATGACTCAGCCACTATGATGGGATCATTTTAACTCAACTCTTCATCCACAGAAGGCCTTTTCCAGCCTGACACTGACACAGCGCAGTGACGGAGACTTCAGCTCTGCTCTGATTTGGTTCTTTTTTAGTGAACAGAGTGAAAATAATCAGATGGATCTAGAGGGATGTCTGGGTTTCCGATCAAGATCAAAGGCGACTCATTTCTGAAATCTGATCAGTTCTAACAGCCTTTCGGTCTCAGGGATCTGACTGGGAGTGATGCCCTGTATGTAGATGAGAGGCTGATGAAACTTTAGTGAATACAGGACTGAGTGGAGATACTGAGCAGGTGAATGTCATGAGGATTGAGGGGGGGGGTCGTGATCGGAAACAGTAAGCTCTGAGTGAACAGGATCAGTGATCAGTCCTGATCTTCTAGTTCTGGGGCTCCTCCACCCCTCTCCAGTCTGGGCTGAGAGCTGCAGGTGTGCCGCAGTGTTTGAGCGGGTGATCAGCTCGGGTTGGGGGGGTGCATTTGTTTGAGACTCTGCGACAGAGCGGAGAGATGCTGGTCCGCTCTTCCTCCTCCTCCTCCTCCTCCTCCTCCCGGAGCCGAGACGCTGTTAGAGCGCAGGAAACACTTTAACGGCGTCTGCTCGACCTTCCGAGAGGAGCAGGGTCTCGTTAAAGTGAGTGTGTTTCTGTGTGGAAAGACACTCCGTTGTTATTGAGCTGTCTCTCTCTCTCTCTCTCTCTCTCTCTCACACACACACACACGCACACACATCCCTCCATCACCGGCATGTGGGCGTGGCGCGGTCCGCACTGCGGTCCCTACGGAAAGTCAGGAGGGCCGTCTGTGCCTCCGAAAAAAGCGTTTCGCTTCGTTTATTTATTTATTCTCTATTTTTCATTTATTAATCAGCTACCATCTGACTGAGCACCAGAAGAGAAAAACAGCAACAGCACAGTAGCATTCGATATCCTCCTTCTTTTAAGAAGACATTTTTTCATTTTCCATCCTTCGTATTTGTGTATTTTTGTATTTTTTCAAGTCTTGACCATTTTACATATTTTCCACATGTTTTAAAAATATATAGATTTAAAAACCCCACAACAGGGGGTTATGGTGAGTTTGCATTTATGAATGAAAATTTTGGCAAATATGAAAATGAAATGTATTGTTATGCAATATTTGCCATCCTCATATTTGCTGTCGATCAGGCAGATTTACGCTGACCTTCATTGACCCTGCTGCACCCCATTTTAATAAAGCAAACAAACATCATTCATATGCACAAATTAACGTCACATTAAGAAACCACGTCTTCTCTTTTATGGTGGCTGTACTTTGTTGATTACGTCCTCCTGAATTGCTTTACACTTCACAAACGCCACTTTTCTTTTATCCCTTCTTCAATGTTGTGGATGCTATACATTCAGGTAATATTAAAGCTTAAATTACAGTTAATCCCAGCTCTTTTTTTAGAAAAAGAGACGTACTTTAAATGTGTCTTGTATCGCTAATCATTATCATTATCCTCTTGATATGCATAGTGGTTCCAAAAAGTATATCTAGCATTTGGAATAAGACTCATCACAGTCACACAGGTGATCCTCTCCTTGTGCTTTCACTCAGTGAGTGTAGTTTTCAGGTCAAGCAAATTAGTATTAATAAAATATATACATATATAATAAAGCTATAATAAATAAACAGTCATCATTGATCATAATGACTGGTCTCATTAGCATCAAGGCTGATAAGTTGGTTTGAGAAAATGAGATGATGGCTTTGGTATGATTAAGAGTACAATGCTGTATTTGGGACATGCCCTATATCCTGGTTATATGTGTGTTAAAATTCATTTCTGTGCACATTATAGTGATTATAAACGATTGCCATTTGTGCACAAATGCACTATTTGTCCTGCTAAATAAATGCTTTTTATTTGAAAGAAGTTAGTATTGTTTCCCTTCTTTCCATTTTATATATGCTTTCTGTCTTTGGTGTTTATCTGCGCCAGCAGTGTTAAAAGCTAGATTGTATAATATTCTGTCCAATAGGTTTTCTCCTTTTAAAAAACAGTATATTAATAGATAGTACTGTTGAGTTCTGAGTTTATGTCGTCGAAAACTGTTGGAGCAGAGATGCATAGCAGTATTGATTATGACTCAGCAGAAAAGCAGCAGGGAACATCATATAGATATTTCCAGATATTGAGTTTCATTCAGAGAGAATGCATTACTTTTTCAGCCTTTGATGAAATGATTAAATAAAACATGGCTGGCTTTTGTTTCTGCAGATAGTCGTGCTAAGATTCAACTACAGAAATAGAATCACTGAGATGCAGGACACGTATTAGTCCAGTGTGCGCAGGAGGTGGTTTGCTATTTAAACTGGTGGGGTGGTCCAGTATACAGAGTATACAGGAGTGGCAGATTAACAAGGGAGATTCATTTCATTCATTCATTTATTCATTTTGCGAGTGAAGACTTCTCTTCTCCCCCTACTAATCACTAATTGGTCACGGCTTCAGCCTATTACTGATTGCACAGAATGTTTTACAGACACTGATGAGTGGAGATGTAATTTATGGCATCTTACTTGCTTTTCAGGAATTCGTTCGTGGGACAAAAATCTCATTGATTGCAACTTGGACCAGGAGCTGAAGCTTTTTGTTTCTCGACACTCGGCCAGGTTTTCTGCTGACGTGCGAGGTAAGTTCAATCTGAGACCTTGAAACTGGATCACTAAAACATCTCTCCAGAGCAGTTTATGATGATCGGTATTCAAATATTTAAAAGCAAGACACTGTTCCGTTCATCTAAGCATCCACTTTGTGAAAAAGTAGAATTATGAATTGGATAAAGTTTAAAATTCATTTTAACATTAATCCCAGCAGCATCCAAACAGCTGCCCATCCAGCTAGGATTCTTAAATATCAGAATCTCACAAACTAAAACTCTGAATGTCTAACACACCTAGAGACTACTTTGTTTTCCCTGACCTTGTTTTCCTTTGTTGACTAATATAAATGAATGTTACATTTTTAATTTTGTTTGGTATCTATAATGATTTTGAATAGCTATCCTTAATCCCTGGTTACTTTCCTCTTTTGAAAACCTTATTCAGTTCAGCTGTACAAGTGATATCTTTACACAGACGGACTTTAAGGCAGCGTTGTAGCTGTTTGAAGTTGCATTGCTTGCATTTCATTGAAACAGAAGGTATGTGGTCCATTTTGAAGCCAAAGGGAGCTGTTTATCCAAAAGAGAAAGTTGATAAGATTGTAGTATGTAGTTTTATTATCTGTGTTTAAACAGCTTAGCAACAAATATGGGGTACACAAGAGTCTATTTGTACATGAGTCAAGAGTCAAGATGTACAAGAGTCTATTTGTACAATACTCAAAAGTATTAAAGCAGTCCATCGCCGTAATATTTCTTTAATTTCATTAAATCAATATTTGGTTAATATCAAATGCTTTAGGCTACTCTACATTGATTGGTTAGACTTGATGACTTCTGTAAAGGCCTGATGTAAAGGCATATGTGTCACTGTAGTAACGGTGAGACAAAATATCCGTTGATGAGCAGGTTGATGTGGGAAATAAAGTCTTTCACTCACTTCTCTACCCTCAAGAAGACTCTTCTCAGTTCTCTGAAACATCCAAAACCGGGCGGCTGGTGAATTCTAAGAATGTTTTATGATATTTGACACAAGATGAATAGGCCCTCTCACCTACAGAGTAGGACCCTATGACTAGAATGATGTCATTCATATATTTTTTATTTATTAGATCAGTCTTTTATACTAAATGTCATCTGTGTACATGGAATCCAAACTGGACTAAGCATTCTGCAATGTTTACAATGTCAGATATACCAACAGTGTGCTGCTTTATTTTTCTGTGATCCTTATGAATGGTAAGAATGTGGATGGGAGGTTAAACAGACATAATAGCAGCAGATATAGAAAATATTTCAAAAATGTAGAGGAGGTACATTTTAAAGGAAATATTTTTTTCAGCAGGAACAAATTCAAGCATTAAAACATAAAAGAGCCAAAAAAAAGAAAATGATGGTATAGGGGGGATGACAGGGGCGGTGGGTGTAATTTGAGGGTTGCTTATGACCCTGGGAAGGACTGGCATAGAGATTAATAGCTTAATTCCTTTGATTAAAAAACTGGCCACTGGAAAATGATCTGCAATAATTGTCTGTGGTTATAGACTGTATGCTGCAGATGCAGCAGAGATTAGATTGAGAAGCACTGAGTATTCTTTTAAATTTACATATTCAACAGAGCAGACACGGGGGCTGTGTTGGTGCAGCCGCCTGGAGCCGTGTCTGTCTCTGCTCTGTGATTATGAACCCATTTCCTCCCTTGTCCTCCACTAACCCCCACCCTAGTTCCCTTCTCCTGCTTTCTCGCTGTCTCGATGTGCCGAGAAACCTCCCGATAATTAGCTAAAAAAAAATCCCCATTGGGATTTGGCAGGAACTGAACCTGAGGTTGCTTGGTTGTGTCTGAAACATTAACCCTTAGGCCTCTAAAATGAAATAAATCATAATGTTGTGCATGCTGCCATGACTGGCACACAACAAATACACATAAATAATTCTGTTTGTCTTAAAAGACTGATTCAGGAAATAAAGGCCACTGTTTGCTCATAGTCCAGCAAATGATTCATTAGAACTGAATTCATTGGATTTTTGTAAAGCTTTAAAGTTTTTTCTACTGAAGCTGGCAGGTTTTAAAATCTACCTGACAGTTCAAAAGTCTTTGCACTTGCTTGAACCAAAGGGAATCTCTCTCTCTCTCTCTCTTTCTCTCTCTCTCTCTCTCTCTCTCTCTCTCTCACTCTCTCACTCTTTCTTTCTCTCCCTCTCTTTCTCTCGCTCTTTCTTTTTATCTGCTCATGTAACCTGCACAAAGATGACTCAACACCCAGTGACAGTCAATCAGTGAAATTGAATCTCTCTAACAGACACACACACACACACACACACACACAAAGCTGTGTTAGGTTTATCATTTTTATGACCTTGACTGCATTGGTCAGGTTAGGAAGCGGTCTAGACTCCATTGACTTTCCACAGCGCATGCTTATTAACTTACTGATTAGTCTTACTGATTACAGAACTGCTGCTCTGGCATCTCAGAAATAATTCTCATTTTACATTTACTGGCTGCTCTAGACATCTAATAAGGTTGGGTTCATTCTGCACTGATCATTTGCCTGAATGACCCTTTCTAAAGATGGAAATTGCATGTTGCACTATAACCAGCAAGCTCTCACAGGAGAATGCTAAGTGCATATATATATATATATATATAATTTATTTGGACTAATCACGAGCTTCGATCATGTCATTCTTATTAAGTAAGGTATCTTTAATTAATCTAAACCCAAACAAAACCTTAAGGGTAAAAGTCATTATTTTGCCACAATGACACACAGTTCTTTTGTTACTTCAATGCTAGATTTCAGCAACCTGTGAAACAAACAGGCGTATACTAGACTGATCATACTGGATTAATTACTTAAATATTCAAATTCTTTTTTTTCATGAAAGGTCTCAGTACAGAATTCACTAAACTGCCCCCCCCCCCCAACACCTCTGGTATTAAAATTGATCTTTTTATTTAATCTGCGAAAAATGTTGCTACCAGCAAACCTGATTCTTGGCAGAGTGTGGCAGACACCAGGATGCAGTTTTTATTGTTTATACTGCAATCAAATGGAAGTTATTAAACCATGATTGAGATGAATGGGTTCCCTATGTTTTTCTGACCATCGTCATATGAGCCAAAGAGCTCTGCTGGAAAAAACAAGCACTTAGCATTCTCCTGCGAGAGCTTGCTGGTTAGGATGTCTGCTATTGCCACATGCACTGCGGTCTGAAAAGATTCATGAGCAGGTCTTCATCAAAGGCACATACAAAGAGAAAAGGATAAAGGCTTTATTCTTTCTTCATTCAGCCAAAGCATTATTTCAGCATATTATTCATTGTCTGATTTATTAGGTCTGCCTCATCCAATCAGGTTGTCTGTCTTCCTTTTGATATGCATCAAAGGAAAATAAAAGAGCAGATTCTTCTTCAAAGTACTTTTCAGTATTTGTAGTGTTATGATCCACTTTGTTATAATGTACTCACTGATACCAACACTGATATCGAGTGCTTAACAGTCTGATTAACACCAGCTCGAGAAGGTCAGTCATAGTCAGAATAAAGAGCTCAGGCTATAATTATAAAAATAATTGTATAATATATTACTCAATGACATGAATGTTAACTGATAACTATGACTTGTCAGATATGTTGTTGTCATTTGTTACATTTCATACACTTCTGCAGCAGAAGCCCTTTAAAATAATGCACCTACTGCAAGGCAGAGGCGGAGCTTAGCAGCATTCTTAGTAACAGGGTCATTTGTTTTTTACAGACGAGCAAGAGTGAGAGGAAATGTGTACAGGCCAGTAGTGAGACCAGCTATGTTATACAGGTTGGATACGGTAGCGCTGATGAAAAGATGGGAAGCGGAGCTGGAGGTGTCAGAGTTGAAGATGCTGAGATTTTTATTGGGTGTGACGAGGATGGACAGGATTAGAAATCAGTATATTAGAGGAACAGCTCAGGTAAGACGTTTTGGAGACAAAGTTAGAGAAGCAAGGCTGCACAGGTTTGGACATGTGCAGAGGAGAGACCAGGATTATATTGGGAGGAGGATGTTGAAGAAAGAGCTGCCAGGAAAGAGGAAAAGAGGAGGACCAAAGAGGAGGTTTATGGATGTGGTGAGAGAGGAGATGCAGGCAGGTGGTTTGAAGGAGGAAGATGCAGAGGACAGGAAGAAATGGAGACGGTTGATCCGCTGTGGCAGTTTTAATAGGCTCTTACTTCTTTACATTTTTGTATATATACAGTCCTGTGCAAAAGTTTTAGGCAGGTGTGGAATAAATGCTGTAAACAAAGGATGCTTTCAGAAATATAAATAATGAGCGAACAAAAGAAAAATCTAAATCAAATCAGTATCTGGTGTTTCTACCTTTTGTCTTCAAACCAGCATCAGTTCTTCTGGCCCCCACAGAGCCCTGATCTCAACATCATCCAGTGTGTCTGGATTACATGAAGAGACAGAAGGATGTGAGGAAGCCTACATCCACAGAAGATCTGTGGTTAGTTCTCCAAGATGTTTGGAACAACCTACCAGCCGAGTTCCTTCATAAACTGTGTGCAAGTGTACCTAGAAGAATTGATGCTGTTTTGAAGACAAAGGGTGGTGACACCAAATATTGATTTGATTTAGATTCTCTTTTGTACATTCACTGCATTTTGTTGATTAATGAAAACTGTTTCACCAAAAGCGATAACTCCAATGCTTGGATTTTAATGTTGCTTTATGTTTTATAACGTTACATAGTAATACATATTAAAATCTGCTGTAATGATTTTTCTGTTTTTAATTCTCAAGACCATAAGATTGATTTTATTAGCCAACTCATATGGCAGGTTTTAAAATGCTCACTTTCAGAGCAGTGCTCTCAGAACAGATGGCTTGAGGGGGTTGTGGGGTGAGGTTGGAAAGGAAAGGCTTATTGCTTGTCCACTTGATGGATGGTCGGGTGTTCATTAGGATATGTCAGAGTCTTGCAGTGACCACTTGCATGTGACACACATGTGCTCCTCTTCTAGGTAATCTGAATACTAAGTTTGGTCATTTTTCAGTGTTTAGCTAATCAGTTTTCATGAAGATAATTCTGCTGATGGTGGAATTGTTTTTTTGGGTGTATGTGGTGCATCAGGTAGGAAATATATCTGTTCCAAAGAGATATCCATCCATTCATCTATCCATCCATCCATCCATCCTTCCATCCATTATCTGTATTCTAACCAAGGGTGGGTGTGGCTGAAGTCTATCCAAGCACTCATAGAGTAAAAGGACACCTCAGTCAAGGTTGCTAGTCCATCATCATAGTTCTTTTATTCTTTTATTCTCATGTTTCTTTTATTCATTACTTGAATGTGATTTTTTGTTGTTGTTGCTCAGGTGAAAACACACACCATTGCTGCTGAAATAAATGAAAATGGTATAAAACAATAAAGATAACAAAAATATGTAAATTCCTCCCAAAAAATAAAGCAGAATAGAAAAATTTAACACACAGGGGAAGCAAAGGAAGCAACAGAAATAAGCATAATTGGGAGACTGGTGGAAGAACAAAGAGAATAAAGGAGGAGCAGGGAGTGGAGGAGGAATGAGAGTGAAAAAGGAGGAAGTTGGGTGAAGACAAAGAAAGGGAGTGGTAATAGAGAAAAATGATGACATGCATTTCAGCTGTTCTTCCACATAAAGTGGTCTCACCTGAGAGAGCACATGTGGATCGAATGACAGTGTGATGGCACAGTACGAGGGAAGACTTCTGTGATTTTCAACCAATTCTGATGCATCTGCAGCACAGGGTTCATTAGCACTGACAGCAGTTTAGCTGAATTTATAAAAGAAGAGAAAACTTGCTGACTATCAATGAAAAATTAATGGGCAACCTTTGCGAATCTTCTTTACCATTTTAAGGGTTTATTCAAGAACAAGCCTTCACATGTGGAGGACGCTTGTCAGAATTAATAAATGATTGATTGCAATTATTTAAGCCAACCCCAGTTGGCAGACAATTACTTTAAAAAAATGAAAATTGTGAATTAAGTGCACTTTCATCAGGCAAGGGTGAGGCAAAGGTGTGTAATGGAATAAAGGGAAAATTTCCTGAGAAACATCAGATCTCTTATTAAAAAATAGATAGACCTTAGCAATAATTCCTGTGATGTGATGTTTGTTTATTTGAGCTGGTGAAGTATCACATCTCAGAAGCTGGGGCAGCTACAGACTGTTCTTTAATAGCTGCACAAAAAACACACACACAACATAATTCACGTGGAATTATCCAAATCACACTGGATTACATGGCTATTTATTAATATGCTAATTCACATCAAAACTCCATTGAAAAATTCTTTAGTCAGGCAAAATTTGGCATTTTTATTTTAAAGACTGAAGGCAGAACAGTGAGACATTGGTAATGACTGCACCCCCACAAAGGGAGGGCAGACACAGTATGGAATCAATAAAAGGCTTTAGCTTCTGTAATGGAATCAATAGAGCTTAAGCAGGATTACACGAAGCCCTGCTTATTTATAGAGACTGTGATTGCATGGAATGATGCTGAGGGAAATGTGATGGTGTAATAATTATGATATGATAGAAGTTAATACATGTTTTGACTGCGTTGTGTCGAATTCCCAAAGATTTGACACGTTTTTGGTTGTGATCCTGTGGTACTCAGGTGCAATTAATAATAATGAGCTGCATGGATCCCATTAAAGTCTTATAAAACAGCTTTTTGTACAAATGAACATAAATGTGTCCACAGCACTGAGGAATTTTAATATTACAGTGGATAATAGAACAGATAGAAATGGCTGTTTTTTGTCTCTACATTTAGCAGTCCTGATATTGATCTTCTCTTGCCCTTATTCTAAAGCAAAATGATCTTCAAATTAAAAGACAGCAAGATGGAATCAGAAGAATTCAGTCATTTCCACACACAATTGTATTCCAGTCTGGTAAATCAGGATAATCTGGGCATGGTCATCTTTATAAAGTGACTTCATAGGCTTTACTTTGGCCAGTCATGTGGATAATGACTAGCGACAGCTATCCCACTCAGTCTCTCGTAGAGCTCAGGAAGAGGCCCTACCATTCAGCTGAAGTAATTGTGGGGAACAAAGTCTCGCACCAATGATTCTGATCTTTGCCTTTTCCTTTTTTTGTGTCTGGCGAATCTAGCCACAGCTGTTTTTTTTTCTGAAATGGAGGCTCTGTCATTTTTGAGGCCACTGGGTAATGACGTTGTTTCTCAGCTGCTCTGGACGATTAAAGGTCACTCTGGAGCATCAGTTATGGCCAGGAATAACTTCTTTTAGAGTCTTAAAAATGAAATACAGCCCTGCATGATCTGTTTCGTCTACTGTTCTCTATTAATGAAGTGATATCTCTGAATACAAATGTAGTGTTTTATTACACTTACTGGACAAATCAATCAATAATAAGCTTCTTATTATTGCATCTGTAGTAATATATAAAACAGGAAATATAAAAAGTGCCATCATTTTTGCACATGCTATTTTGCACATGTTCATCATTTATTTTCTTAACAGTAGTGGTCAGTCCACTACAGAGGATGTGTACATATTTCTACAACATCAACAAACCTTCGCACAAACCTTCGTACCTACACATAATTATTTGTACCTTTTTTCACATTTGAAGAAGGTAAATGTATTTTCTTGCCATGTATGTTATTAATTCTGTAATTACATAGTAATAGTGTAGTAACACATGCCAAGAAACAGAAGAGAAGGGATAAATATATCCAGTCGCTGCAGAAAAGCAATGAGTTGTGCACTCTGCAGGAGCTTTTGCACTGTTTTCTGTTTTTCTCCTCATTTTGTCTCGTTCTTGTGTCTTGATCATCCTCCCTCCCTCCCTCCTGTAGATCCTCTTAAAGCAGCAGCAGGGTTATCCCAAAGGAGCTATGCCTTTAGCATCTTCTGATCAGGAAAAACAAAGGCAAGAAAACTCTCTGGTGCAGTTACGCAATGGTGGTAGGGATGTAGAATGAAACAAATGAAATAAATAACTCACTAAAAATGAATAAATAAGCTGGCAGAGCACAAGAACAAACAGGCCTAACAGAACCCTGATTAGCCGGGTGATACCTGAGTGGGTAAAAAGCTCAAACATTACCATTTCAAAGAGGAGGCTTTAGAACATGATTGCATTAAAAACTCAGGTGCACATGAAAAATATAACAGTTGCATATTCGGCATCAATGGTTTTGCATCTTCTTCTTCTTCTGGTGGCTCCCATTTAGGGTCACCACAGCGGATCATCTGTTTCCATTTCTTCTTGTTCTCCTCTTTGGTCTTCCTCTTTTCCTCTTTCCTGGCAGCTGCATCTTCAACATCCTCCTCCAAATATAATCCTGGTCTCTCCTCTGGACATGTCCAAACCAGCGCAACCTTGCTTCTCTAACTTTGTCTCCAAAACGTCCAACCTGAGGTGTCCCTCTAATATACTCATTTGGGGCAGCGGTTGCCTAGTGGTTAGGGATTTGTTCACAGGATTGGAAGATTGTGGGATCAAACCAGTAGGTTGCCCTGAGGTACCCTTGAGCAAGGTACCGTCCCTGTCACTACTCCCCGGGCGCTTTCATAGCTGCCCCCTGCTGCATGGTGTGTGTTTGTGTGCATGGGTTAAATGCAGAGATCCAATTTCGTTGTGGTTCACTGTGTGTTCTCACACTGACAAGAAAAGTCACTTTCACTTTTCACACTTTCATTTCTAATCCTGTCCATTATTGTCACACCCAGCAAAAATCTCAGCACCTTTAACTCTGATACCTTCAGCTCTGACGCCTGTATTTTCATCAGCGCAACTGTCTCCAACCCATATAACATAGCTGGTCTCGCTACTGCCCTGTAAACCTTCTGTTTTATTCTCGCTGGATCACTAGCTTTGTGTCTAGGAGGGGTTTAAGGCACACATTAAATTAAGCACTCAAAGTGTGTGTGTATATGTGTGTGTGTGCGTGTGTGTGTGTGTGTGTGTGTGTGTGTGTGTGTGTGTACGTGTCTGTGTGTGTCTGTGTAAGATCACAAGGATTATTCTTTTGTAAATCAAATCAGATGATAAAGTGTGAGCTAAGTCAAAGACTGCTTTAAAGCCTCAACATACAGTGGATACAACATTGAGAACATCGGTGTGGTCGCCCCCCACAATGTGGTCGCCCCCTGCACCTAATGAAAAGGGTTTGGTCCTGAGCCGTAAATGCAAGATTAAAAGGTCTTAAAAAGTCTTTATGGGCATAAAGGACCAACTTAGAAACATCAAAATTCTTATTGTTACATAATATACATGCGATGGGCTGGCGACCTGTCCAGGGTGTGTCCCCGTCCTTCACCCTGTGTGAGCTGGGATGGACTCCAGCGCCCCCCCGCGACCCTAATTAGGACAAGCGGCCCAGAAAATGACTGACTGACTGACATAATATACAGCAGAAACCAAATCTTCAGTATTTTGGCTCACATTCAACATACGTTCCTCAGTGGTTTCCTGGTTTAGATGTGAAGCCTTGTCAACCTTACAATGGTTCTTCCAACTCACTGCTTATTCATAATAACATCATAAACATTGTTTAGAGAACCCAGGTTCATCGCTGGCATTTCTCCAAAAGCCCTTTCTGGAAGACTTTTTAGTAGAAATCAAAAGTGTTAATAAAATGATGCACTTTAAAAGCTTATTGTGTCAATATGCTGCATAATTAAGTCGCTGTGATGTGAATTCATTCAGAGCGGTCTGGTGGGTAGTGATACACTGTGGAGAAACTTGGAATTTTACAATAGTGGTGATAAGAACCAGGAGTCTGCTAAGCAGGTGTAGTTAACTGCTGTCCAGAATCCAAATCTGCTATCCAGTCAAGTCCTGTGAGTGTTTATACATAATGCTGATTATGGTAAAAAAGGGGAAATGCTTTCTTGGGGTAGCATTTTTACTTACACAGATCATGCGTGTGGTTTAAAAATCAGTTAAGGCCAAATACCTTGTCTCTTAACTGTCACATTGCCTTGGATGAACAGATTTTGTTGTAATAAAGATAAGAATTAAAGCATGCTTTTTGCCTGCAGTGCAGTTAGGAGGGTAAGTAATGTGTTCCTGGTAGAGGACACAATGCACAAGTGGAAAAAGCAGTATTAAGGAAAGTGTGCGAAAAAATAATAAATCTGCATGATTAATGATGACTCAGCAGGTGTGAAATAACACTGTAATTACACACACTGCATGATCAGACCACCCGGACACACACACACACACACACACACTCCTGGTCTCGAGCAGAGCACTAAAAAGCATATTCTTATTTGAATATCCCACACAATGTAACATATGAGAGATTTGATTAAACATTATTTGAACATTTCTAAATCCGGTATGTTCGGGGGACGGTTCCAAGTTTTAAATATACCTTTAGTGCTCAGATGGACATTAAAATTTATAATGTAAAATCTGGGGGAGGGTATTGTCTCAGTTGCAATATAGGGCAGTATTTAAAATAATGTAGCTTTGAATAACATATATTATTTTTATATTTAATAGTGTAATAGTAAAAGCTATAGCTTTCTGTTGAGAATTACTGAAATTGATCTTCTTCACATTTAACACATTATTATTGGTTCACATGTTTGGGCTTGGCCCATCACATGTATATTCTGAATTATGAAACAAAGACATAACCAGCATTTTCTAAAACTAGAGCTAATACTTCATGATCCAGCTCCCTGGTGACTAAGATGTGGGATTGTTGCAGTTTTTGTTGCTAGGTTACAGAGTGAAACCCTAAGTCATCATGCCATGAAAAGCATTTATTGTACAGTGAAGGGAAAGACCCTGACCTGAGCAGAGCTGTGGGGGCTGTTCGTGAAGCCTGAAGGTTAATTTTCTGTGTGACAGAGCAGACAGGTTGCTTAATATTTATGAAGCTTGTTACAGGCCCATTCTTACTGGACAGTTTGATAAATCTGCAGTTGGATGGATTTATCCACATAGTGATGAAAAGAAACATCCATTCTAAGCAGTAAATGAAGCTTGCCTTTGTTCGAACTGAGAATTAAATTCTTCTGGTAACAGATTCGTCTATGCCATTGCTGCAGAGAAAATTTGTCCTCATCTAATCTATAAAATCATGGAGTTCAATCACATCTGAGGTTTTGTTTTTTTTGCCTTTTTCAGGCCTGCCACATCTCACTGGGTTCAGGTCCGGACTGTAAAATCTTAATTTGTTTGTTTTTTGTTGGTGGATTTGTGTGGTGCTTTGGATTGTTGTCCTCCTGCATATCCTATTTGCACTTCAGATCACAGATTGATTACCAGACATTCTCCATCAGTAGTTTATGGTAGTTTCTGAATTTATGCTTGACTCTTAGGCCTCTGAAGCAGCAAGGCATCCCCACACCATCACACTAAAACAATGTTTCACTGTAGACATAAAATGATCTGGTGGAAAGCTGTATAAACTTTACGCCAGATGTGAACGATTTCTTCAAGAAAGTTCCACTTTCAACAGATCACTCCATGAAACATTATCCCAAAATATGTATCAGTATGTTGGAAAATTGTGAACAAGTCTAACATTTCTCCCTTAGATGCCATTTTTGCCCAGCGGTTTTCTAACCACTGACACGTTAACACTGACACTAACAGCCTTCATGGTCTGTGGGGGAGGGGAAAGGGTAGGCCCTACTTTGGATGTTTATCTCTTAAACCTACATCCTGGAAACAGTCAGTGTATGCATCAAAACCCATTACTGGATAAGCTACCTTCCAATAGACAAGCAAGGCTGAATTTTGGTCCCAGTTTGAAAAATATCAGAGACTAATCACACCTCTGCTTTCTCCTTCCCCTTGCTTTTGTTGTGCACAGGACAGAAGATTCTACACCACAAAAGCAGTGTACTGGAGACTGTGGTACTGATCAACCCTTCAGATGAGGCTGTCAGCACTGAGGTTAATTTTGTTCTCTTTCTATGCACATAATTATTCACTGCCAATGTGCTATGTGTTATGCTGCAAAATATGAAAGTGAAAGTGACTGTTCTTGTCATCGCGAAACACAGTACAACACACACTGAGACACAATGAAATTCAGCCTCTGCATTTTACCCCCACACACCAGCAGCAGGGGGCAGCTAGTGAAAGCCCCCAGGGAGCAGTGATGGGGACGGTACCTTGTTCAAGGGTACTTCAGGGCAACCTACTGATCTGGGAGTCTGGGGCCAGTTCCCTAACCACTAAGCCACTGCTGATGAACCTAATGTACTACAACACTGAATAAGAAGTATGCTTAACCTGTTCAGGCAAAAATAAAAATCTCTAGAATAAACTAGAGCAGAACAGAACATAGTTGTGCTGGTTATTTCTTTTATTTTTTTTGCAATGATGCAAAGGTTAATGTGTTAGTAGCCTATACGCTAATAACTTTGCCTTTACACTGATAAAAGAAATTGGTCAGTATCTTCAACCTTTAACCACTGATATGACCAGCACCCTCTGTTAAAGAGCATCTGCAGTCCATCTCTGCATTAATAATATGGCACAGGAAGGCAGATTTGACTCTGGCTAGTTGCCAAGAACAGTCAATGGCAATAGAGTGGAAACCAGACCAGAGAGAAAGAGAGGTAGAGCCAGAGCTAATTAACTAATGTATTTTATTCAGATGAAATTGATTACAGTTTCAGTAGTCGCTGTCTGGCAAATCTGCATACCATTGCAAAGTGGAGTGTAACACATTGTCTCAATGCAGTTTTTAGTGTGACAGGATGTACAATGTACATAGCACTGCAAAAGACATCATTTATCAATCTTAAATCTGCTTAACATTCCTAACATTTTTCAGATTGAGATTGTTGTATGAGCATGTGAAATTTTCAGAAATGACTGATTTTTAAAGAAATTATTATTTGAATTATTTGAATTACTGTGAAACTTCTTGTTCTGCTTGTTTCAGGGGATAATGCAGATCATTTTCTTGCTTTTCTAAATCATTTCTTTCTTGGTTTAAGAAATAATGGTTGAAAAAGGATTTATATATATAAGGATTTATATTTCTAATTAAATAAATAAATGGGGCAGTGGTGGCCTAGTCGTTAGGGAGTCACAGGATCGGAAGATTGTGGGTTCAAACCCCTTCCCAGTAGGTTGCCCTGAGGTACCCTTGAGCAAGGTACTGTCTCCGTCACTGCTCCCCGGGTGCTTTCATAGCTGCCCACTGCTGCACGGTGTTTGCATGGGTTAAATGCAGAGGTCCAATTTCGTTGTGGTTCACTGTGTGCTGTGCTGTGACCTCGCAATGACAAGAATAGTCACTTTCACTTTTTTCACTTTATAGAAGAAGAAAACTCAAAACAGATTAGACAACATGTTATAATACTGCATGTTTAGATTACAACAATATAAAATGAAAGTGAATAGACAAACCAACAATATTTAAGATAACTTTAAGATAACATTTAATACAATATTATTTTAGCTGTGTTTATATGAGCCTTCTGTCTATTTTCAGGTTCGCTTGTTGATTTCAGACACCGCCCGCCACAAGCTGCTCGTTTTGGTAGGACAATGTTTTGAAAACACAGGCGAGCTTATTCTCCAGTCTGGTTCTTTCTCCTTTTTCAACTTCATTGACATTTTCACAGATCAAGAGGTGAGTTTGCGTAATGGCAACATATTCCTTTGGGTATATCAGGGTATTGGTTGCAAAAAAACAAAAAATACAGCAAAGCGTTGATCTATCTAATTGTGTTTAACTTCATCGTACAGATTGGAGAACTGTTGAGCACCATACATCCAGCCAATAAAGCCAGCTTAACCATTTTCGGTCCTGAACATGGTGACTGGAAAAATTCCAACATTGACAAACACAGCCTACAAGACTTTATTAACATTAAGCTAAACTCTCCATCCATCCTTCCTGAAATGGAGGGTCTCTCTGAGTTTACAGAATATCTGTCAGAATCAGTGGAAATCCCATCTCCCTTTGATATGCTTGAGCCTCCGACCTCAGGTGGATTCTTAAAGTTATCTAAGCCTTGCTGCTACATTTTTCCCGGTGGCCGAGGTGATTCAGCACTTTTTGCTGTTAATGGTTTCAACATGCTTGTCAATGGTGGATCAAACAGAAAGTCCTGTTTTTGGAAGTTAGTGCGTCATCTAGACCGGGTAGACTCGATCCTCTTGACACATATTGGAGATGACAACCTTCCAGGAATCAACAGCATGTTGCAAAGAAAGATTGCGGAGCTGGAGGAGGAGCAATCACAGGGCTCCACAGCCAATAGTGATTGGATGAAGAACATGATCTCACCTGACCTTGGTGTTGTATTCCTAAACTTGCCTGAGACTCTTGAGAACCTAGAACCAAACCACCGGGTACGGAGAAACATTGAAGAAGCTGCACTCACTCAGCAGTATCTCAGCAAGCTGTCTTTGAAACCAGAACCTTTGCAAAGGATTGTAGGAAATACAATTGAACCTATCATACTTTTCCAGAAAATGGGGGTTGGCAAGCTTGAAATGTATGTTCTCAATCCTGCAAAAAACAGCAAGGAGCTGCAGCACTTTATGAAACATTGGACTGGTAGTCAGAAGGACAAGGCTGCAGTTCTGTTACCAAATGGAAATGAATCAGAACTCCCAATTTCATATTTGTCCTCAATCTCTTCTCTGATTGTATGGCATCCTTCAAACCCTTCTGAGAAAATAGTGCGTGTACTTTTCCCAGGTAATGCGACACAAATGAATGTTCTTGAAGGTTTGGAGAAGCTGAAACACTTGGATTTTCTAAAGCATCCCACAGTAACAGAGAAAGAGCTGTCATCAAACATGGCCCCAGCACTCAAGCAAGCAAAGTTGAAGCATAAGACAGATAGCAAAGAGAGTCTGAAGTCACTCTCAAAAGCATCTCCAAGCAAAGCCATCAGAAAGGAGTCTAAAGAAGAAGCTCCCGAAAAGGCAAAAATTGAAGCTGAAGGACCTAAGGAAGCAGCACTGAAAGCTGAGAAGAAAGAAAAACCACTTGTCAAACGACAAGCAAAACCTGTAGAAAAAGAAACGAAAGCTAAAACTGAACCAATGCCAAAAGTTGACACCCCAGAAAAAAAGAAAGTTGAAAAACCAAAAGTTACAGCTAAAGAAAAATCTATCAAAAAGGAATCAAAGAAATCAGTAGAAAAGAGTGAAGTGACTAAAAAGGAAGAAACAGCTGATAAGAAAGAAGGGAAAAAGGCTGACAAACCAACACCTAAAAAGGAGGAAAAGGTCAAAAATCAGGAGAAGCTGAAGAAAGAGGACATTAAGAAGGAGGCAAAAAAACGAGACATCAGGAAAGACTCACCTCTGAAGGATACACGGAAAGAAGAAAAGAAAGAGATTAAGAGGGAAGAAAAAGATCTAAAAAAAGACTTGAAGAAACCTACAAGTTCAAAAAAGAATATTTCTGGCCCAGGTGATGTGAAAAAGCCAGCACCAAAACCAAAGGTGGCAACACAAGGAAAAACTCCTTCAAGCCCTGCAAAATCTAAAGAAAAGGCTAAACCCACCAAAAAAGATGCTGTAAAGTCTGTGGCAGCTGCTGCAGCTGCTGCAGCTGCAGCTGTTCCTATTGAGGCAGCCCCTATAGCCAGCGCCACAGCTTTGGAGGCTGAAAGATCTCTTATGTCCTCTCCAGAAGACCTTACCAAAGATTTTGAGGCTCTGAAAGCTGAGGAGATAGTTGAAGATGAAGAAACTTTACCTCAGACCAAAATTGAAGAGCAAATTGAAGAGCAAGGGGAAATGGTACAACATGAGGAAATCACCATTTGCAAGGACTCTTCTGAAACAGCAGAATCTGTGGATGAGGGAATAACAACTACAGAAGCTGAAGAGGAATGTGGAGGTACTCCAGAGGAGTCAGAACCTAAACAAAAAACCAGTGGTGCTAATGGTACTGAGAAGTTTGAGGATGAGGGCACAGGACTTGAGGAGTCATCTGAGGCAGGAGATTATGAAGAAAAAGGAGATCTGGAAGAAGTGGATGAGCAGGATCCAGGGATGGTGGCTAAATCTAATAAAAAGGTAGATGATGCAGAGGAAGAAACAGTGGATGAATTTGAGAGTGAGCATGCCGGGTCAACAGAGAAGAAAAAAATTGACAGTGAAACTGAGGGGCAGAGCTTTGGTGTGACCACTCCTCTAAAGGTTTCTGCTCCTGTCTCACCTGCAGCTTCCATTCATGATGAAACTCTCCCAGTAGGTTCTGAGAGTGAAGTGGCTTCAGACGATGAGAATCGAGATGAGCCTCCAGAGGAATACACTATGTCTGGGCACACACAGTCTACGATAGAAATTTCAAGTGTACCGACTCCCATGGATGAAATGTCAACTCCGAGGGATATAATGAGTGATGAGACTACAAATGATGAAACTGAGTCTCCTTCACAAGATTTTATCAGGTATGGGATCTCAGGGGACTATGAGCGAAAGAAACTTTCACCCCTTCAGGATGTTCCTGAGCTGGATCATTCAAAGAGTGATGCTACAGAGGGTCACAATTATCATGCATCAGCCTCTACAATTTCACCTCCATCTTCACTGGAGGAAGACAAATCCTGTCAGGATTTCTACAGTAGACATAGTGGCGGGTTCTCTTTGGAGTCAGAGAGGCTTGTTGCTACCACCCTTCCACTAGTTCGGTCACCTTCTGGAGACCATAATATAAACATCGAACACATTCATACCGGCATTTCATCACCAATTGAGCTGGGCACTACATTCACACTGTCATCAAAAGGAGTCATGGACTCTTCCAATAGTCCAGATGATAAAACATTAGAGGGGACTTCTTCTCCCCAGTCCTTGGGTCATACACCTTACTATCAGTCTCCAGTGGAAGAGAAGGCTATACCTGTTGAACAGGCCCCTGGCAGCTATGGTCCCATTATTGTTGAATTGCCAAGTGACAAAGAGTGTTCTCCCAGAGAAGCTAGTCCCATTGATGAAGCTGTGCCCATATCACCAGCAGAAAAGATTCCATCACCAGAAATTAGTCCAGCATCCTGTGGCAGTACCTCCTCGGTGCTTGAAGGAAAGCCACACTTTGATAATCAATCCGTAAGTCAAATTAGCCTTGATGACAAGAAGCCAGAAACTTGTGATAGTTCCTCTATTTCATCTTCACTACCACAAACCAAAATGGATTCTTCTGATACAGTTCCTTTAACAACATTTAAAGAGGAGAGTAAAATGTCCATATCTGAGGGAACCACATCTGACAAGTCAGGCTCTCCAGTAGATGAAGTTGTTGCTGAAGATACATTCTCTCATATTGCTTCTGCATCTACAGCATCCCTTGCAACAAGTTCTTTACCAGAGCCCACAACAGATGATGTGTCCCCATCACTACATGCTGAGGTTGGCTCTCCTCACTCCACAGAAGTAGATGATTCTCTGTCTGTCTCTGTTGTGCAAACTCCAACTACGATGCAAGAAGCAGATGTTTCCCCATCTAAGGAGGAAAGCCCTCGGCCGATGTCGATCTCACCTGATGTTTCACCCAAAACAGCTAAGTCAAGGACACCACAGCTGGAGACAAAGTCTCCTGAACATTCTACAATGTCAGTGGATTTTGGACAGGAATCCCCAGATCATTCCTTTGCCTTGGATTTTAGTAAGCAATCACCAGAGCACCCAGCTGCAGGAGGGCCCCAGCATACAATCACTGAAAATGGCCCAACAGAAGTTGACTACAGTCCATCAGATGGAGCTGATTTCAAATCAGGAGAACCACGCAGACCAGGGGGGGATGGCGAGAAAGCCATGCTTTTCAAAGAGCCTTACAGCACTCAAGTTGCCTCTGCTTCTCCATCTGATGCTTCTCAATCTACCCCATCTGTTACAACACCCTCTCAAATTGGTGGTGCCAGGGAAATGTCTCCAAACGCTGGTCCTTTTTCAGAATCCGTCACACCAAAAATATCCCCACACAATCAGTCACCAGTGTCCCCTGAAGTATCTCTAGTCCTAGGAGGTGCCAGTGCCTCAGATTACAAAGGCAAAACAAGTCCCACCTTATTTCACAGTGACAATAAAACCTTTGCAACAGAGGACCCAAGAGCTAATGAGGTCAGCCTTTCGAAAGCATCTTCCCCATCATCCCCTACAGTGTCCTCTTATTCTTGTCTCCCACAGAGGATTGAAGCCCTTAATCTTAAAGAGGGGACTATTCCATTGACTTCTGAGTCTAAATCACCTGTCAGTCCAAAAATTCCATCTCTTTCTCCTCTGTCCCCCAAAATGGCAGGGTCTTCTAGCATCTCCTCTCACTTTGAAGAAGCAGCTCAAAAGTGTGCTGGTGGCTCAAGAGATCCAGACAGTTCCAAAGCAAGTGTCTCTCCTCAGTCACGATCAAATGTTGACTTATGTTTGGTGACTGCCTGTGAATACCGGCATCCAAAGACTGAACTTTCACCTTCCTTCATAAATCCAAACCCTCTCGAGTACTTCATGAATGAGGAGAATCCCCTACAAGAGGAAAAGCCTCTCACTAAGTCTGGAGGAGATCCACCCCCAAGTGGAGGAAAACTGCAAAGTAAGCAGTGTGAAGAAACTCCTCCAACTTCCGTTAGTGAATCAGCACCCTCTCAGACAGATTCTGATGTTCCTCCTGGAACAGAAGAGTGTCCTTCTATTACTGCAGATGCCAACATTGATTCAGAGGATGACTCAGAAACTTTACCAACAGACAGGACTCTTACCTACCGCCATGCAGACCCTCCTCCAGTTACATCAAGGGACTCAGCTCCTGCACCACCTTATCCTGATGTCTGCATGGTGGATCCAGAGGCCATGAAGCCTGAGCAGGACAACCAGCTAAAGGAATCAAAAAAAGAGGAAGGGGAAAAGCCAAAAAAGAAGAAATCGGTCAGCAAGCCTAAATCTTCACCTGCAAGTAAGAATGTTCTGTCTAAAACAAACGTGACAAAGGATTCGAAAACAGCTTCCCCAAAGAGGAGTACAGAGGAAAAAGATGCAAAAAATGCAACTAACACATCTGCATCAAGGAATACAACAGGTAGACTGTTTATTACAGTCTTTTTTTAAGCTTTCCTAAAAAGGAAAATTTACAATTTGTGTCATCGTGTATTTGCCTGTGCTGGGACAACATGGAGGATACTGCTTTTGCAACATAGAGAATACTGTAATGCATATTAATAAAATATGTAATATTTAACTGCATATTAAATAAAACTCAGACTAGTCTTACAACAGAATTGAAACAGCAAGCAGAGCAAGAAGAAATTACTCCTGAACAAAAAATAGGTTTAAAGCAAATTTTGCACTTCACATAAGGATTACCTCCCTTTAGAAAACAAGGATATTGTCAGGAAATTGATCAACTTTGCATTTTACAAACAACAATGGAAACCTTTTACATGCTGTTCTGTTTTTCTGACATAAAATGACAATTTGTCCTATCAGAGATTAAAACTATTAACTATTTTCTAAGCAGGACTATGATCATTTTTCTGTGTTAATATTTTTATGTGTGCTTCTAATTTTTCTAGTATCAGCTCTGCCTCTGTTATCAATGATCTTCAAATGCTTGCTTCAGGACGTTTTTCCTTTTTTACAACAGGAAGCAGTAAGCCCAGCAGTGGATCATCAGTTCCAAACTGCCCTGCAATGTACATGGACCTAGTTTATATCCCTAATCACTGCAGTGCCAAAAATGTGGATGCAGAGTTCTTCAAGCGAATCAGATCTTCATACTATGTCGTCAGCGGTAGCGATCAGACAGCACAGGAGCCCAGTAAGGTAGTCCTGGATGCTCTTTTAGAGGGAAAGGCCCAGTGGGAAAATAACATGCAGGTATGTATAAACAAAGGTATAGTTAAAAAATGTCTGAACCTTTTTAACAAAAAGTTCCTAACAAAGCATTTTTGAGTGTTTTAATATTGGTGGATTTTGAAATTAATATGATCTGCATTTACTGATTTATTTCCTCAATTTGTAGGTGACTCTCATTCCGACCCATGACTCTGATGTTATGAGAGAGTGGTATCAGGAGACCCATGAAAAGCAGCAAGACTTGAATATCATGGTTTTGGCCAGCAGCAGCACAGTGGTTATGCAAGATGAATCTTTTCCTGCATGTAAAATTGAGCTGTGAACACCTGAGCTTTAGGGAATTACATGTGCATCAGTGAATCATTCTACTGGTCATCGTCCTATCGGCTAAACATTTCAAAAGACAAATGCTTCTTGAGTGATGAAAATTCTAGGCGCTTTTATTGATATGCTAGCAGAAAGCACACCTAGATAAATGTGGTCTGATCAAATTTTTACCTCTTAAACACTGCAAATCTGCCGAGGTCTTCAAAACTCACCTTCTGTAGGAGTACTGACGCTTCGTTTATAGCAATATATAAACAACATATGGCCACGCTGCGTCCATAACAAAATAGGACATCCTGCTCTAGGATTTCAGCGGTTCCAAATTGCACGTCCCTCTAAACACACCTAACACAAATCCAGCATCTGACAAATGAAACTTCACAATGAAAAGGTACATGAAAAATATATATACACCAAAGTATGAAGGATTATATTTTAAAAATGCCTTAGAATTTAAATTGAATGTACAACACATGTTATGCACTTATTTTGAGGACAATTAACAAGTGTGTGTGTTACGATCACAAACACAAAAACGAATACACGACACAGAATATTTCCAGTCTCAAGAAGAGGAGGATTTTCAAACAGATTTGTAAAAAAATAATAATAATTGAAAATGAAGGAAAGGCTTTAGCCTTATGATAAAAACCTAAATCAGTGATACTTTACCAGCTGAAAAACCCAAGAGGATTCACATCACTGTTTCATGAGAATTCATGTCACATTTTAGTCACCCAGATTTAAATAAAAATCTCAACAGAATGAATAAATTGACAAAATATGTCCAGTAGTTCAAGATAGACTTGCTGCAAAGATCCTGTCTTTCTTTCTTTAGAAGAGGTCTCAAATCCATGATTATGGCATAATTTTGCACTATTTATTTACACTTCTGCTCACCTGAATCTTTTTTTATAAATTATATTTCCTTTTCATGCGACTCTTGTTAATTGAGACATAATTAATTTATTTTACTTTTTATTTATACCAAGTTACTTTCACATCCCTCTGTAGTTAATGCTACATTTGCTCATAATATGCTCAGAGGTGTGCTACTGTTCAAGTTTTAATTTTAGCCTTTTTTTTTCCTCCCAAAGCAATAGAAAGAGATATCTTTGTTCTGTATGCAGTTCCATCAAAAAGTTTTTGTCTATTTATTTTTCTGTCTCTACACTTAACAGAGGCCTGCTTGAAGCCTTTCTTTTTTTGTTAAATGTCAAAACTTAAGAACTGAGACCAAAAGTGAAGCTTTTTTTCTTGGAAACACTAATTCATAACAGGGTGAGTGACTGAATATTTGCATGAATAATGTAACATTTCAACATAACAACAGAACAGTTCTTTTATAAGAAAGAAAAACTTGCTTTTAACTGCCAACGACGCACTACAAAGTTCATTTTAAATTGTTTATACGACAAATTTAGGCCTTTTATTAGGACTCTTTCAAGATATGCGCAGACCAATATCTTGCAGTAGCTATTGTTGTTCACAAGCAGCCACAAAATAATACTTCATGATCAACATCAAACCTGCTGTGTCAGGTTATCAGCCTTTAAATTAGCCTTGTAAAATGTTCGACAATTTAAATACATCGCCAAGATATTGCAGCATTGATTTTTTAGAATATATTTTTGCCTGCAGTCATCCACAATAAACACTGAGATTCTCTAAAACAAAACCCCATCACATTGCAGCAAAGTCAGAGCCTTTACGATAGAGCTGCTAAGCACCATGTACTTTATAAGCTCAGCTGGCTGATGAGGGGACAGTGGCTAGATAATGAGAGCTAATCAAGACACTACAAAAACACACAACAATGCCTTTAACTAGCATAACCTACTAAAAGCTATGGTGATACACACAAATGTCAAAAACCTCACAAAAATCAACTGAACTGAAGTGAGGCTTTGATCTTAGCCTTTTAATATTTCTTCCTGTTGTTGTCATTGACAATGCACTAATTATACTTCATTGCCTAGCAACTGATTGAATAAAAACAACTACTAATCACAATATCCATGACAACCACAGATGTAGAGCCACAGGGACCTTTAACCACATGCATGAATAAGCAGCATTTCCAAATTCAGATAAACTTAACAACAAACTCCAGCAATCTCTACTGTTTAACCGGAACATGACATATACACGCAGACCCTTTTCTGTCATCTATGCACTCACTTCTTGCTCTCTTTCTCTCTCTGTTTCTCTCTCTCTCTCTCTCTCTCTCTCACACACACACACAAACACACTCACACACTTAGAAGGCTCCTGTCTTTCTCTTTACACTTGCCTCCCCCTTCCTCTTTTTCTCTTGCCTCAAAGCCTCCTCAATTATACGAGCCCTCACCCTGACCCTGCGATAAAATGTCTGCAGCTCTGTTTGAAATATATATCTTGTGAACTTGCATCTTCGCTCTTTACTTTCCCCAAACCCATATCTAATGTAGAGGATTAGTCTCAAGTGAAAGTATTACCTTGTGCTTTTTCTGATGTTTGTGTGCGATATCTCCTTCTGCTCGCTCTAGGGCTTTCGATGTAAAGGGAACCACTATTATAAAAAAAGGAAAGCAAAACTTGAAAACTATCCACAATAAACAATTTTGTGGAAATTTGCATTGTGCATTTTTTTCTTGTATTTGTGATAAATCCATACATTCAAATACATTCAAACAACAGGTTAAATGGCATATTTCTGAGTGAAAAGGGTGCACATTTTTTACGGGTCATCATTAGCCATGCTGCCCCACCCATCATGCAGCTAAACGCTAACCACTTCTATAGCTTTTATTAAACTATCAATAGTCAATCTTAATTATTCTGCTGATTCATTTTGCAATCAGAATATTCAAAAAATAGAGCTAGCCTTCCAAGGATAGATTATTGCGAAATAAACCATTTGAAAAGGCTTCATTCAAATAACAACTGTATATGAGAGTGTATTCGTTTCCATTTTACTGTACTAAAGACCAGAAGAACTTCAAATATGCATTATCATTGTGCAAGCTGCCAACAACTCTCAGTTTTTTGAGAAGGAAGCACATTCTGTTAAGCCTTTTGAAAACTCAGACTGAATGCTGAGCCATATGTGATAAATGTTAGGGCCTAAGTTTAAATATTCAAACACTTTGTTTCAGATAAAGTGCAAACCCTCTACTGGTGCTAATCCAACTGCCAACAGTGCTGAATGTCCCATGCCAGTGAGGGCATTAACTAATTTTGACTGGGCACTGCAGGCATTTTCCAAACTCAGACAAAACCAAAACAATGAACCCAAGTGGAAAACACTTGCGGCAAAGGGCTTGGGAATGAACTTTGGCAGAGGTTCAAAGTGAGGCGTCTGGGTCACAGTGTCCCATTACTTTTATCTATGCATTCACAGCAATGGGCTAATCAATGAAGGTTCTTGCAGGTCACAAGTGACCTTAACTGAACTCTGTCCAGTGATGTGATGAAAGAATTAAGGACACTGAATTGTACAAGGCTAGTAATATAATGAAGTCATTCATCACACATTTTCGCAGCAGAGGAAACATCTACATTACATTTAAAAGATGGTTCTTTAGTTTTGCACTGGAGCTATGAGCCTATTTTTAAGCTTTAACATTAAACATCTTATCATTGTTTAAAATGCTCGCCTAAATCCTCACTACTGACCCAAACTGTATCTGATCAGAAGTAACCTTCAATAGACTTGCTTATGTGGTTCCTCATACTGGAGTATTCTTCTCCTACATACATTATTGCAGGCTTTTTCAGGTCCAGTTAACCTGATGTGCATGTTCTTGAACTGAATGAGGAAACTAGGAGTCACAAGGAGAACATGCAAGCTTCATACAGAAAGGACACAGTTGGGAATTGAAGCCAGTACCTTCTTGCTATGAGGCATCAGCATTAATCTTTGCACCACAGTGCCACCCGCAGCTATATGTGAATTAGGTTACACTAGAATAACAATAATTGCACTCCCTTACTCATTTTCTTAGACACATGTCCTAATTAGGGTCACAGGCAAGGCTTGAGCTTATCACAACGGGGCGGAAACAAGGGGGGCTACTTCCAGCGCTACCACCATTGGGTTCCTGAGCAAGGCCCTTGACCTTAACCCTTAACCCCAACTTCCTCCAGGGGGCACTGTCCCTGTAGTTAAGAAATGTAAGCTGCTCTGGATAAGAGCGTCAACTAAATACCGTAAATGTAAATGTAATATAAACACCCTAGACAGGTCGCAAGAACATTGCAGGACAGACACACAAACACAATATCGCACACACACTCACACCTAGGGGGCAATTTAGCATCTCCAATGCACCTGACATGTATGTTTTTGGACGGCAGGAGGAAACCAGAGCACCTGGATGAAACCCACTAAGACACAGGGAGAACATGCAAACTCCACACAGGAAGGACCCAGACCTTCCCACCAGGGAAATAAACCCTGCATCTTCTCACTGTGCAGTGACAGCGCTACCCACTCTGCTACCATGCTGCCTATTATATTATATGTAATATAATTTTAAAGAATACCTATATATACACAGCACTGTGCAAAGGTTTTAGGCAGGTGTGGAAAAAATGCTGTAAACAAAGAATGCTTTCAGAATTGGAATTGTTAATCATTTATTTTCATCAATGAACAAAATGCAGTGAATGAACAAAAGAGAATCTAAATCAAATCAATATTTGGTGTGACCACCCTTTGCCTTCAAAACAGCATCAGTCCTTCTAGGTACAATTGCACACAGTTTTTGAAGGAACATGGCCGGTAGGTTGTTCCAAACATCTCGGAGAACTAACCACAGATCTTCTGTGGATGTAGGCTTCCTCACATCCTTCTGTCTCTTCATGTAATCCAGACACACTGGATGATGTTGAGATCAGGGCTCTGTGGGGGCCAGAAGAACTGATGCTGGTTTGAAGGCAAAAGGTAGTAACACCAAATATTGATTTGATTTAGATTTTTCTTTTGTTCGCTCACTTTGCATTTTGTAAATTGATAAAAATAAACAATCATTATTTATATTTCTGAAAGCATTCTTTGTTTACAGCATTTTTTCACACCTGCCTAAAACTTTTGCACAATAATGTATATATTACAACTAAAACACGTTGTTGCTTGTTTCTGTATACTTTAAATCCATCTCTTTTCAGTGATGAGTGCTATAGTTCTAGTCTATGTTCATCAGCATTCTAAACATGAGTACATGATTGCACAATGTGTTGGCTGATTTTTAGGCAGCTAAATAACTCCCACGGACTCTGAGTGAACTGTTTTGAAATGATAGTGCACCCCTTGAGTGATTGTTGTTTAAGGTCATTAGAATATTCTTTTAAAATCAGAGAGGTAAGCAAATGTTTTGTGACACCCCATCACTATCTCACAGTTTTTATTGAGGGTGGATTTGATGACCACATACTGTAATGCTGATTAGTTCACATTAGTCCTCTTCAGAACATTGGACTCCCACATATTTAATAAATTGCTCACACAAAAACTGATGAGTACTGCAACCCGTCTTCAGGGATCATGGCTGGAACTAATTAATGCACCATTCAACCCCCTCAATATTAAAAATGATCTAAAGTACACAAGACTTATACATAATAATAGCTTAATTAAAGCTTGCATTCCTTTAAGTAAATGCAGGACATATCACTGATTTGTGTGTAACTTGCTTACTGATTTATTTATAGGTTTAGGTCACAAAATCACCAGTGCATTTATAACAATTTTATTTTCCATTTTAAAAAAAACTATTCGTTAAAGTACATCTCTAATTTTATAGGCAACATCGATTGTCCTACAATAGCGATGAATGTGAAAGTAATGTGTTCTTTGTGGACTTTATTTGCCTTACAATACCCGACATGTACTCGAGACTTAATAAGTCTTCAGGTTTATTTCAAGACTCGTCAAGGCATCATAAATACAGTACTGTTCAAATGTCTCGTTCTGCCCTCCTTTCTTCATATTTGGCTCTAAAGAACAAGATAGTACAGTCCAGATGTCCAGGGGCAGAAGCAGTTTGGGATCATCTTGACAGAGTAACATTCAGTGACAGAGAACAAAGGGCAACCAATGTCTAGAGAAAAGCCTTGAAATGTCCTTCAAAAAGCCTGGAGAACTATTCCTGCGAACGCATTACAAAATTAAAAGCTTGTCTAAGAGAGCTCAGGCTGTGTTACAATAGTCATTCATTTTTTTACTGTAGAACTCTCTCTGGAATGTTGCTGGACTGTGATTCTCACATAGAGATGCTTGAAGTCAGTGATGAAATTGCATAAAGTAATTCAAATCAATAACAACAGTGAAGGTTAATTCGCTGCATTCCAGCGTTGTCCATTCTGAGCTGTTCGATTGATAAGCTGTCTATACAGTGTAGGTGAGACTGAAAGCCTGCTGACAGTTTGTGCCATGTTTGAATTGATTGTTGATAAGGGTCTGGACACACGTTGTAGTGCTGTCAAATACATGGGCGTGATACCCAATTAAAACACTATAGCTTAATCTGAAACATAGTTTTGTCTTTTACTGACAATGGAGAGGAAAATGTATTGCTTCATAAGCTATAATGAAAATTAATCCTGGTCTGTATATGAACTAAACTTCATCCCTTCATCCAATCCGCCTGAACACTCTTAGCTGCACTCTTTTACAGGGCAGCGGTGGCCTAGTGGTTAGGGAGTTAACCACAGAATTGGAAGATTGTGGGTTCAAACCCCTTACCAGTAGGTTACCCTGAGGTACCCTTGAGCAAGGTACTGTCACTGCTCCTCGGGTGCTTTCATAGCCGCCCCAGAAATGCAGAGATTTATATTTACGGCATTTTTAGAGCGACTTCCATGTCCTAATTACAGGGACAGTCCCCCCTGGAGCAATTCAGGCTTAAGGGTCTTGCTCAGGGACCCAGTGGTGGTAGTGCTAGAGGTGGGATTCAAACCTGGGACCTCTTGAGCCATTGGTCCATAGGCAAGTATCCTACCACTAGACCACCCAGAGATCCAGTTTCATTGTGGTTCATGTGCTGTTTACTCACAATGACAAGAATAGTCACTTTCACTTTTTAACTTCCACACTTGCCGTTACTCTGAAATGTTAATCCCAAGTATTTAAATTCCTCCACATTTGTCACCTCTACTCCCTGCATCCTAACCACTCCACTTTCCTCCCTTTCATTCACACTCAGGTATTCTGCCTTGTCCTACTCACTTTCATTCCTCTCCTCTCTAGAGCATATCTCCACCTCTCCAGGTTTTCCTCAGGCTGCTCTGACTATCAAACTCCGCAAAGAAAGGACCTGGTCCCACCTTATAATCAAATTCAGGACCTTCGTCATCACAAAAATATAGTCTTATTGCCCAGCCCTGAGTCAGATAGAAATAAAGACAGAGAGACCAATAAAGATCCAATAAACCTTCATGTCCTGTCCACTCTCCTTGGTTTTAAAGGCTTTTACTGATATGATCCAATTAATTTAACAGCCATGAGCTACAGATTAAGCACAATTATTGCAAGTAGATAAGGGAGGGGCCCTTCATTTAACTATTGGGACGCAGCCGAAGCTCTGTCCGCATCTTCCGCTCACATCTGTTCATCAGAGCAGTAGCGCCCTCTGCTGATTCATTTAGCAGATAGTCACAGCCTGTCAAACCTGACCACTTGCATCATTATAGTCAAATTGTAAGAATTTAACGGATTTTTATGACGATCATTTGAGCTCGCTCGTTTTTTTGCTCGAGAGAAGTGGTTTGGATTAATGTAAACAGGACGTCCCTGAAGCGTGCTGGACTGCTTCAAGTAGCCACAGAATAGGGGGGTCTTGTTTACCACTACCTTATAAATAATAATTTTATTAACTTCTGATGAAGCTGATCGTGAAAAGTGCATTTGTTCGTTGTTATTTTAAATGTACAAACTTTATAAATGCGAAGACATCCTTTATTTCAGGAGGATAAATGAATGCGCTGTAGCGGAACTACCTGCTTTGCGGTTCTGTTTGGTACAGTCGGGAGAAACATGGCGCTGCGGGGTCTGAGCTGCTGGGCCCGGTCTCTTCTCCAGGCTGTTCTTCGTGCTCCTGCGCGGTCGGACTGCTTTAAATGCAGAGGTGGAGGTATGTTCTCGGTGTTGAAGAGCTTTAGCCCGACCCGGTTGTTTTTGTCAGCGGTTTAAAGGCCTGACACGGGAAGTGAGTGTGTCAGCTCAGCTGAAAGGCACTAAAGCGGCGCCTCCCTGTCAGGGTCCTGGAGGCCCAGGCTGGGTGTTTATATACCCCTTTATAAACCGTGTACCAAAAACACCATCTCAGCTCCACTCTGCAGTGACGACCTTGGCAAAGCTGAATGTTTTTACGTTAATTGTGCATTATTTATCCACAGCAGCACTGTTGGAGGGACAAGATTAGTTAGTTGCCCCCGCAGCGGAAGATTATGGGTTTGATTCCCTCACCAGTAGGTTGCCCTGAGGCACAGTTGAGCAAGGTACCGTCCCCGTCACTGCTCCCCGGGTGCTTTCAATAGCTGCCCCCTGCTCCACGGTGTTTGAGTGCATGGGTTAAAGGCAGAGGTCCGATTTCGCAGACTGGAGTCCTGCTTCAGCACTTTCCCCACTCCTCAGTAAGGGCACGATGAGCTGGACAGAGAAAACTCCTCCACCAATCACTCACTAATACAACAAGCTGTTCTCTCTCTCTCTCTCTCTCTCTCACTCTCTCTTCATCCATATGTACATCCTTTCATATCACTCAGAAATATCCAATAACTGTCTGCTGCCTTTCCATGAGTAATAACTTCTGTAGTTGAAGTGAAAAGAAAGTGAAGTGAAAGTGACTGTTCTTGTCATTGCGAGGTCACAGCACAGCACACAGTGAGTTGTGCAGGGCAGAGGGCCTCCAGTGGCAGGGCTGGGACACTGCACTAAACTGATCCTCAGTGTTTGCATGAGCAGCTGGAATAACAGTTGTGGGGCAGTGGTGGCCTAGTGTTTAGGGACGGGGCTCCAGGATCTGAAGGTCATGGGTTCGAATCCTGGACCAGTAGATTGTCCCCAGTAAGCACCATCCCCAGCTTTGCTCCCCGGGTGCTTTAAAAAGTTGCCCCCTCCTGTACGGTGTGTATGAGGTAAACGCAGAGGCTGCATTTCGTTGCGGTTCACTGTGTTGTGCTGTGTTTCAGAATGATGCATTGTCGCTTTCACTTTCCCTTTCACTTCATTTAAGGGGCCTTAATCTGTGCTTCATATTGCCAGGCTTCACTGGAAGAACACTTGGCTTTTCCACACTGTGAAGTAGCTCTTCATAAAGTGCCTATGTTTGGAGCTAACTGCTGAAACACAGTGGGTTATCGACAGTTTTAGACTTGACTTTCAGGCTGAGTCAAGGTTTAGAGCTCGGAGGCATTGACTACATGTTTAACTGACTATGTGAAGATGAGTGCAACATCTGCTGTAACTTAAATACTCTTTAGTAGAGAAAAAAAGGAGTTAGTCTAAAGTTTTAGATCTCTCAAAGTTGTAAAAAGAAAACATTTAAAAAAAACATAGATACTGTTCTGCTAAAACAGAGAGTTCATCAATTTGTGTGGGATTATTTTTGTTAAATTGAAAAATCAAATGGACATTTCTCAAGAGACCTTTTTCAAAAAGAGTGCCAGCTACCACCTTGACCCGCTCCTGGATAAGCGGTTTTTGAAAATGGATGGATGGAGAAGAAATGTCTGAACGAATGTCCAATATAACTGAAGTACCTTTAGAAAAAGGAAGAAAAAATTATATAATATATACATATATTTGTGCTCTCCTAAATGTTTTAAAATAAAATCTAATTTCTTCTTGTGATCTATTTTAGTGAGGAACTGAATCTTTGTTGTCCTTTACATTTTAACATTTTACTTTAATTTATTAAAGCTCTAATTTTTGAGTGTTTAATTTTCGACCAGTTGATCCAAGATGTAGAACACAGGGCCTTTGGTTTGTATCCTAGTTCCAATGAAGTTCTGTAAGTTAATTAGTACTTAAACTGTCTTGTTCCAGCCAAACGCCATCTTCTTTCTGAGGATGTGGTGAAGCTGCAAGATTTCCAGCAGAGGAAGCTTGCTGTGGCCCACCAAGTGTCCAGACCCAAAAGTTGGTGAATGACGTTTCATTTGAGTTAATGATGTCCTGTCTTCTGCAGTTAAAGGGAGAATGAGGTTGGTTGGCACGGTGAACATTTCGGCTACAGTTCTGAAAGTTACAATCCACAGCAATGGTGTTCAGCTAGTTGCTGGTCAGGTTTTCATATATAATCAGCCTGAGATATAAGGCAGAAATGACCACTGGTGCCAACCAGCCCCGCTCAACCCTACTGAGCTTTAACAGAGGCCCTTTCAGGATAATGTTCTAAAGCCAGTTAAGCAGATGCCCAGTTTTAGTACAAAAGCAAGGGAAAAGAATTATTTTTGTAAACAAGTCCAAATGTATATTAATATCTATATACTTTTGCATTTACGTAATTTGTCAGAAATGTTTACTGAGCATTTAAAACTTATTTGTCCTTGAACTGACAGGCCATTATTTCAGTGCATTGAATCAGAAGATAGAAAAGAATGAACTGATCCTGAAGGATGAACTGAAGCTGCTTCTGCATCTCTGCCAATCACCAGAGGACATGGTTACAGCTAGAAATGCTATCTACAGGTAGGCCCAACACGGTATATACTGGCACAGTATCATATTAGATTTAGAACACAGCCCAGATCATTTTGACTTTCCTTTTTCTTTGAAGGTACCACGAAGAAAACCGTAATGTAGCATTTGGCGAGTTCAAGTTTGGACCTTTGTTTATTCGACTGTGCTACGAACTAGGCTTGGAGGAGATGGCAGTCGCTACGCTAACTGATCGGGTACAAACGCACACCAGCAGACAATGTTAACCCAGGTCTCAAGAGACTCCTTTTACGGTCCACTTGGCATGTAATTGTGTTTGCTTATTTGATTCAGCTTCTCTTGACCTTCAGAATCTAACAAAAACAAGCTGCACAAGCTCAATTGCACATTATCCTCAAACTTAGTAGGAGTGCGATGTTTGAATTTAGAGTAATTTTCCTTTTTCTTTGTTTTCCCGCAAGACGCTAAAAGGATTCTTTTCAGACTGTACGTCTTTTAACATCACTGTAGATATGCTTTTCACAAAAGGATATTATGAAGGTAAGTCTCAGCTGCTTTCTGTAATCTACAAGTTTTGTTAAACAGTTCATCCGTAGAGCAAAGGCTAAAAGTCAGCTGTGCTGTCCAGAAATCTTTTAATAAAAAATATGCCATGTATTTTAAATAGCCTAATCTGTCCTGAAGCTTTGCAAATAGGCATTTTATAGTTTTGCATCCAATCATATTTTATTCTTGCTCTCTTGTCTGCCTAGCAACACTGTTACCATGGTTATAGCCATGCAAGCAGGGGTACTGATGCATGTGTGCGTGTCCCCTTTGTTGTCACAGGTGCGCTGGAGGTGGTGGGGGAGATGAAAAGCCAAGGTGTACCTTTTAATAAGGATACATTAACACTGGCCTTCGCCACCTGCTACAAACTAGTATGAACCATCACATTTGAAAGAAATCACTTCTTAATATTCTGTTATAAAATTCTGTTTTCAGCTCAAAGCTAAAACATATATTGTTGCCAAAGTGCATTACGCTTTCCGTCTTTGTCTTTGATAGAACAGCCCTCAGTCGTATCGTATCTGCCTGGCCTTGATGGAAGAAGGTCAGACCAAAGGCAGCCTCATCCCCAGACATGCTTATTGCTGTGCAGTCGCCCTCGCCCTTAAGCAGGTAGATCTTTGATGGCATTTGAAAGCCAGCTTTAATTTAACCAAACATTTTTGCAGATGATATATTGCTAGACACAAACACGCAGCAGCGTATTCCTTAATATTCACATGTGCACAGATCAGTGACAAAATATCAAAACAAGTGATGTGAAAGTGACTATTCTTGTCATTGTGAAATACGGCACAGCACACGGTGAACGTTTGCGTTTCATCCACACACACCGTGCAGCAGGGGGCAGCTATTTAAAGCGCCCGTGGAGCAGTGGTGGGGATGCTACCTTGCTCGAGGGAACCTACTTGTCTGGGATTCAAACCCATGACCTTCTGGTTCTGGGGCCAGCTCCCTAACCGCTAGGTCACCGCTGCCCCATACTTGTTATTTTACTTCTTTACAATAGCCACCGTGAAGGGGACGTTGAGAAAATGTATACATTTGATAAACACCATGTCAGGTCAAACCTTCACTATTGCACATCCACTGAATCGCGCTGTTTAACATTTCTTTCTCTTTTTTCCTCTTTGGCCATATTGCAGAATGACCTTGAGCGTGCACAGAATATCTTCTCTCATATCATGAGTGCAGAAAGCCAACTTTGCCAAAACCTGAAGGTAAGTCACAGTTTTTGTCTTGGTTTCTTGATGTCAGTGTCTGTCTTGGTTTTACAAATACACAGACAGCTTGATGTCGATTGTATTTTTATGCTGTGTGTTTCTAGGTGCTGATGTTGGCCATGGCAGGATCAATTAAGGATGCAGTTGCAGCCGTTACAATGGCGCTGTTGTCCAAGCGTTCAATATTTGTAAGGAAGCCAGAATTCTCCCAGGAAGTGGTGAGAGATTCTACCAGTAAAGTCACAGTGACTGCAGCCATACCCTGACCTTGATATTAAAGGGGATCAGCAAATGTAGTAAAACCTGACGAAATACATACATGGTTATTGTTATTCTATACTTTTGTAGATTTTTAGAATTAAAAAAAAACAGTAACTGTTTCTAGATTGTACAGATTTTACTGAACATTGTCAAAAAATCCAATCCAGTTACCAAGTAAAACCTAACACACACCTCTTAAGTTAATATATTTGAATTTTATTTGGTGGACATATAGTAAAATTTCTTTGAGAAAAATGGCTTGTTGAAAATACAGAAGGTTTAAAGTATTTGGGTAAATGTACACTTAAGAGGTTTGTAATATTCAATTAAAGTGAAAGTGGCTATTCTCGTCATTGTGAAATGCAGCACAGAACACAGCGAAATTAGACCTCTGCGTTTCACCCATACACACACGTGCAGCAGGGGGCAGCTATTGAAAGTGCCTGGGGAGCAGTGATGGGGACGGTACCTTGCTCAAGGCAAGCTGCTGGTCTGGGTCCGAACCCACAACCTTCTGATCCTGGAAAAAGAATTTATGAAAGTACACTGTTAAAAACAAAAGATGCCACACAGGGCGCATATATATATATATATATACACACACACACACACAGGACTGTGCAAAAGTTTTAGGCAGGTGTGAAAAATGCTGTAAACAAAGAACGCTTTCAGAAATATAAATAATGATTGTTTAATTTGATCAATTTACAAAATGCAAAGTGAGCGAACAAAAGAAAAATCTAAATCAGATCAATATTTGGTGTTACTACCTTTTGCCTTCAAACCAGCATCAGTTCTTCTAGGTGCACTTGCACAAAGTCAGGGATTCTGTAGGATTATAGTCGGTGTATGATCAACCTGATGTTTTACCAAACAGGTGCTGATGATCATCAATGTCACACGGAGGAGAAACACAGTCCTGTTTGGAACAACCTACCAGCCGAGCTCCTTCAAACACTGTGTGCAAGTGTACCTAGAAGAATTGATGCTGTTTTGAAGGCAAAGGGTGGTCACACCAAATATAGATTTGATTTAGATTTCTCTTTTGTTCATTCACTGCATTGTGTTGATTGATGAAAATAAATGATTAACACTTCCATTTCTGAAAGCATTCTTTGTTTACAGAATTTTTTCACACCTGCCTAAAACTTTTGCACAGAACTGTATATATAAAAAATATAGTATTTGTCAGTTGTTGGAAACATTTCTGGGGCACTGATTTCTGGAAACTAAAGCGCATTTTTCACCCTCCCAGCTTTTTGTGATGGTTTGATAGGGGGAGACCCAGCTAGTAGAAAAAACTGAACGTGACTGATGTGCGGTGACCTTTAGGTGAACAATGCAGAACATGGAGATGTCAGTTTATGGTGTACAGATTGTTTTTTTTTTTTTTTTCTCTCAATCTTTACACTTTGTCTTTTCAGGTAGATGTGCTGAGAATGAAAAGTGAAGCTGGGCCCTGGGAAGTGCAAGTGGAGCAGGTGTTGAGCCAGTTGCAGCAGGCAGGTCAGGTGACCGCGCAGACCTTGGACGACTTGTTGTGTCACACCCCCTCAGGGAAGAGAAGACCTGCGGGTATTCTGGAGGACACCCGGAAGCGGAGCAGCAGCCGAAGGACTTTGAGACCTTTACAAAACACCCTGCTGTCTGAGTGACCGCGCAAAGACGCTAGGCTTCAGAGACCGATAGTTAACAAAACTCTGTCGAAATAAAAGGACTTGTGAGCAGCAAGTTGATGTGATCCTCAAATTGAGGGCATGATTTCTGTCTGCGATGTTTTCAGCTGTGGCCTCATAGGCTGGTGTGATTTTTAGCATTTTTAAGATTGTAACCCGCTGAAAAAATACCCTGACAGTCAGAAACAAAGGCTCATATGTCCTGATGTTCAGCGACATGGATTTTGATGCGTCTTTCCTGTCTGTTCACTTTAAAGACGACCACTGCGATCAAAGGATATGCCAACAGCCACACAGTTCAGGAAGTGATTTTCAAGCTCATTGGCTCCTTGTGGGACTGCACTTACAAGAGCTGTGATCTGTGCAATGACTAACATGGGAAGCAGGATTGTCACACTTCTTTATATGTTTTGCCTGCTCTCCACACACCAGATGTTTCCTCTCTAAGCATAACTTCCCTGAACTTCGCTGAGATGAACTGTGTGGCATCTCAGTGAGATGTCTGCTTTTCATCACTTTCCCCATGAAAGGATGAAAGTATGTGTGAGCAGTTCTTTCTGACCGCCGGTCTAATTTCATCCTTCTGCCGATGAAGCTCGACTCATCATGGTTAAGTCTTTAGTTGTGATTTCCTTTTGATTCAGATCTTCTGAGACGAGCCTCTGAAAAGTAAAGACATCACAACTGATTAAAAAAAATGATAAAAAAACGGTTGTCAAAATCTGTTTCTTGTCCTCGGCGGCAGAAGCACGGACCTCAATAAGTGAGGAGCACGATCACTCAAAGCAAAAGCAAAATCTAATCCAGCACACCAGCATCAAGAATCATGAAAACTAGAACAACAGAGAGCTCTTCTATTTAGAGCTCCATCAGTTAGTAGAAATGCTAAAAGCATTTAACAATATGCAAATGGTGGAGCTTTAACGAATTAAGGCCAAAGATGGTCATCTTTTCATTCCTTGCTTCAAATTAAAAGTGAGATTTAATAGCAGGATTTTATTTGTGTGCAAGAACCAGTGGAGGGAATGTCTTTGCATTGCATTCTTGCCTCTCTGGGTTTTTACTCCTGAATTCTTCTGTGGTTTGATTGCTATGATGTTTTAGCTGTCCTCTAGAAATCGATCTATAAGGGAGGATCCACTGATTTTCATTTTTTTGTATTATTAGAAAATGAACATGTCATTCATACTGATTAGCGCATGGTGAACACACCTGGTGGATTGCTTTGCCCCTCAGGTGTGACTTTTTGATTTATTTTTTGACTTTGTGACTTTATAGAATTCATTTAAACAATGGAAATATATGAAGAACATGATTTTCAATGCTTTTTTATTTCTGTTTGCATCTCTTAAAGCCTGGCCACTGTTGGTGATCAGTTTAGCAGGTGCACAGGTTTGTTACTTGTTATTGCTATAAAATGTACTGCAGACACAAAACTGAGTCAGGCACAGGACTTAGGAGCATTAGTGAGGAAAAGCACTGATGTTGGACGGCAAGGTTTCATCCAAGACTGATGCTCCACTGCTAGAGTTCTCCACACTGAACTCATCAAACCATCTCTTCATGCTCTTCACTGTGTACGGGGCAGACATGCTGGAACAGGAAAGGCGCTTCCTCAAACTGTTGCCACTGTTGTCTCAAAATTGCAGCACTTATAGTTGATCGGGGAAAATTGATCCAACAGGAAAGAAACTGCTCAAACTGGCTTGTGAAGGTGGCACCTTAAGACAAGAAACCCACTCAGCTCTTCATCCAATTTACTTCATGGTTTTGGTTGATTTTCTGGGGTGGTGAACTAGCGGTTAGGGAGTTGCCCCCGCATCGGAAGATTGTGGGTTCAAATCCCCACCAGCAGGTTGCCCTGAGGTACCCTTGAGCAAGGTACTGTCCCCGTCACTGCTCTCCGGGCGCTTTCAATAGCTGCCCACTGCTGCATGGTGTTTACATAGGTTAAATGCAGAGGTTCAATTTCGTTGTGGTTCACTGTCTGCTGTGCTGTGACCTCGCCATGACAAGGGTTGTCACTTTCACTTTTTCACATTTTTTTCAGTAGTCCATGAGGTACTGTCCCAACACTGCTACCCGGGTGCAAGTATTTTCCTGCTCCTATTGGAATGTTTGTGTGTGTATATATATATATATATAAGTTTGAATGATTAATTTATAAACCGTTTCATACATATGATTTCATTAAGCTCCCCGTTCATGAATTTAAGTCATGAGTCAATTTCCCCGCCTGATCTCTCCATCTATGACGTATATGGGTTGTTTTTGGTGGCGTTGACTCGACTGGCGCTAGGACCCAGGAGGCGCGGGGTATAAGTCGCTGGCCTCGCTGTGTATCTGGGTATTGTAGGCTGGGCCGGAATGTCCTGCGCTGTTGGGCCCGTCAGGCTGCTCGATCCCGTGCTGATAGCGGAGAGAGCGCTGAACTGAAGCGGGTCGGGAAGCAGAAGCGGCCGCTGACGGACACTGGGAGCGGACTGAGCCGAAGATCAGGCCTGTGTGTGACTTTGTTTTGTTTTTTTTCCCCTCTGACTGGCGCTCGGTGACCGTCGGGCGAGCCAAGATGGAGTGTCAGTGGAAGCCGGACGAGCAGGGGCTCCAGCAGATCCTGCAGCTGCTGAAGGAGTCCCAGTCTCCCGACACCAGCACGCAGAGATCCGTCCAACAAGTATCCTCCCGCCGCTGCGCTCGGCTCTCTCAGTCTCGCGCTCTCGGCTGCAGTCACGACCCTTAGCCCGCCGTTAGCCGCGCTGCTAACCTTCAGCGCGTTTCTGCTCCGGCGCTGCTTTACCGACCCGGTCCGCCCTCGCACGCGGAGGGAGCGTTGATTATGGTCAGGTCGTGAAAACCGATCAAATACACCGACTAAACCCGCAGGTTGAGTCTGAGAGTTGGCCATATTTCGAGCTGAATTATTTAAGGTGGAACGGAAAGCTGGGAAAATGAACTGCCTTTAGCTTCCTCCGTGGTGTCACTGAGGGCTTCTTTCCTCCCAGACGCTCCGAGTTTGCTCCCCCACCGCCGAACCGGGTGATAAATCAGAAAGGAACCGGAGAAAGCGGACGCCCTGCCAGGGGCTCCTTAAATGTGTCGCTGCTCTGTTGACATTAATCCCCGCGGGTGAACGCATGAGGAAAATCAGAAAGCGTCCTGTCATTACAGCACATCACCCTTCATCCCTTCATCACTCCATCCCTTCATCACTCCATCCCTTCATCACTCCATCACTTCATCACTCCATCCCTTCATCACTTCATCACTTCATCCCTTCATCCCTTCATCACTCCATCCCTTCATCACTTCATCACTCCATCCCTTCATCACTCCATCACATCACCCTTCCTCCCTTCCTCCCTTCATCACTTCATCACTTCATCACTCCATCCCTTCATCACTCCATCCCTTCATCACTCCATCCCTTCATCCCTTCATCACTTCATCCCTTCATCCCTTCCTCCCTTCCTCCAAGGCCGACATTGACCCTGGACCGGGAGATAGGAGGTTTTACACACAGATTAAATTCGTGAACTCCGAAGCATGTCCCAGCATGTTTGGGTGTTTTTATTTACATCTGTTTGCCTGCCTGATCGGTCAGGTGAGTCCAGGTGGAGTTTAAGGGCGAACCGCTCTGTTCCAGTAAACACACACAGCCGGATTGTTTTACTCATTTGGGTTGTGCGTTTATTTGACTTTGTTTTGACTTTAACAGCAGTTAAGCTCTTTATTTACATTGATAATTTTAATAGAACCAGTTCCTTAAAAATAATTTGAATTAATATTTAATTATGTTAAAATCTATTCCCTCGAAATAAATTAGATAAAGTATGTGCCCTGTTGCAGAATATCGGAAACGACTGAAGAAATCCTTTAAAGGTTTTTTAGAAACTCCAGTCTTTTAAGATTCCCTGTAGAGGCAGGGCAGTGCTGATGTTTCCCTGTAGAGGCAGGGCAGTGCTGATGTTTCCCTGTAGAGGCAGGGCTGTACAGGTGCTTTCGCCGCCGAGGCAGGGCTGTACAGGTGTTTTCGCCGCCGAGGCAGGGCAGTACAGGTGTTTTCGCCGCCGAGGCAGGGCAGTACAGGTGTTTTCGCCGCCGAGGCAGGGCTGTACAGGTGTTTCCCTGTAGAGGCAGGGCAGTACTGATGGGCGCCTTCACCCCCCCCCCCCCCCATATCACTGTTTGTCAAAATTGTGACCTAAATTGAAGAAGGAAAAAAAAAAAGGTGATAAACCGAGGCAGTCTGCGTCCTGTAGGATGAGGGAAGGTGTGCATCAAAGCAGCTCCTGGCAACAACGTGGAAGAGCGGAGACCTCACGAGCTGAGACCTGCACAGTCGCTCCGCACTTCCTTCAGGATGTGAACGTTCCTACTTTAAGGATGTTCTTTATCTTTAAATAATAATTCGACATCACGGTCTGTGTGGTTGTCAAATACAGTGTGTCCCACACACACACACACACACACACACACACACACACACACATATTTTCGATGTCCTAACACCCTTCGGGGTCACCAGCAGGGATTCAGAGTCTACAGGTGTTGATGTTCTCAGGAAGGGCTCCTTCCACTTGGAGTCACCGTGAATGAATTCTGATTAAATTATACACCTTTTAAAAAAGAGACATTTTCTGTTGCTAAAATGTTCCTCCTTCCTCCTAACCTTCCTAACCGTTTACAGCTTGTAGCGTCTCCGTCTCCTCTGATGGACCAAACTTTCCTTAACGTACTTTGCAGAAACTCGAACAGCTCAATCAGTTTCCAGACTTCAACAATTACTTGATATTTGTGCTGACGAAGCTGAAGTCAGAAGGTAGAGTATCTCGTTCTAATGTTGTTCTAATGTTCTAATGATCAGCAATGTGCTCAGTGGCTTTTAGATTGCAGATCTTAACGCTCAAGCGCTCAGCAAGGTTTGGTTTTTTGTTTTTGTGTAGCAGGTTTTAAGTTTGTTTGTAAGTGTTGGAGTCGCTCCAATCCTCTGGTCACTTTTAAAGACGACCTCTTCAGGACACTGGTTCTGTTTGTTGAGTTAAAGGAACCTTACTTTTTACAACCCATAGCATTGTTCTATTGGTTCCACATGTTTAGAGCGGAGGCACAGGGTTTTTGCAACAAGGACATCAGTTCTTTTTGGCTTCGTGTGTTTGTATGTGTACGCCGTGCTTGACGACGACGAAGTTTTTCTCATCGTGCAACCGTGAATCATATTGATGGTGCAGAAACGTTCAAAGTTACACGGGATCCTCAGCAACTTAATGAAAAGGCCTCGTTTATCCGGCCCGGTCCAGCTGTTCTCCGTGCGCTGGCAGATGTTGAATGTCGTGACTGATCTGTACCGGTCGGGTCGTTTGCCCTCTGCTCACTCTTCCCATTTTTGCAGATGAGCCCACTCGTTCCCTCAGTGGGTTGATTTTGAAGAACAATGTGAAAGCGCACTACCAGAACTTTCCCAACGGAGTCTCTGACTTCATCAAAAACGAGTGCTTACAAAACATTGGAGACTCTTCGCCGCTCATCAGAGCCACTGTGGGTGAGTCAAGTCCCAGCTGTTTGAGCTCTCTGATTCTTCTCTTCCCCGTCGTAATTAAGGTGTGTGTGTGTGTGTGTGTGTGTGTGTGTGTGAGGGGCAGCCGCTCACTTTTTTTCAGCCGCACTTTATTAGCCGCTCCTTTAGTTCTGTGTCGGGTTCCCCAGCACCATGATTACCCATAGTAATGTCCAAGCAGGCCCCGCCCTCTTTCAATCCTGCAGATTCATTTCTGCAGCGCAGATGCGGCGGGAGAGTCGGGGTTTGGAGTCTTTGTAAAATACTGTGCTTTCAGTCTTTCATTGCGTTATTGTATGCAAATGAAGAAGCCATGAGGCGAGGAAAGAGGCGGCCGAAGGGTATAATGTTCATCTGCCCAACTGTTGCATGGAAATTGCCTGCGCTTTGTGTAAAATCACCCAAAAAAAGCCCAATCGCAGCTACAAATGACTACGTGTTGCTTGAGTTGAAGCCACTAGAAGCTGCGCGGTTGCTTTAGAAGATCCAATCGAGCTTTGAGCGCTGCCCTCCTTCCTATTCTTAGTACATGAAGTAATTCATTTGGGCATTTCTGTTTCTTCACGTGCATCGATCCGTGCTGTCGTATAAACAGACATATACACTAACGTTCCACTTTATTAGGTACACCTGCTTGTGGGCAGTATTTAAAAACCCGAGAGCCCTCACTCACAGCCGCCACGTCACTGCCACTACCGTGCTGAGAATCGCTCACCCAAAGAATACTTGATTCTGTGGGTGGTCCTGACCGTCATCGAACGGAGAACGAGTTTGGACGCAATGCGAATGTAAGCAGTGAAGTGCCTCGGTGGCGTAACGTCCGGTAAACGTAATGGTCAATGGTTTTTAATGTGATTAGTTCCCGTCATTGTTCTTGTTGGGTTTTTTTTTAAATAAATAGTGAATTTATAATGGACCCGGCAATGTGATTTATTAAAGGTAAGCTACAGCTGCCGAAACAAAATGGGGATTAAAGATTGATTTGAGTTCAATTCAGATGTCGTGTGGTAAGCGTTTACAGTAGCTTCGGTACTTCACCGTGGAATAGTCGTGTTTTCAAATACGTTCACTGTAACGACGCTCTGTTTCTCAGGTATACTCATCACCACAATAGCCTCTAAAGGAGAATTACAGAACTGGCCCGAGCTGCTGCCCAAACTCTGTTTGCTGCTGGATTCGGAGGACTACAACACATGTGAAGTAAGTCCCACACAAAACACTTCAAGAGCAAAGAAAGGTCATTTTTATCACCAGCGCATCCATTGGTTGGCTTTGACATTTATTATGGGATTACATGCATGCACATCGAGAGGCAGCGATGACCTAGTCGATAGGGACTCGCCCCATGATCGGAATCCCGGACCAGTAGCATGCCCTGAGGTACACTTGAGCAAGGTACCATCCCTGTCACTGCTCCCCGGTTGCTGCCCCCAACTGCACAGTGTGTGGGTCAAATTGGTTTGGTTGTTTCTCGCTGCGCTGGTTCACAAAAACAAATAGTCACTTTCACTTTACATTGCTTCCCCTTGTTGCATACAGCAGTGAGCGCTTTACCCACGAAAACGAACGCTCCTCCTTAAAACCTGCCAGTAGCATTCAGTTATTGTGGCGCACTGAGGCACTTCTGAGGTCTGTAACTGATCGTAGCGATCGCTTCATTCAGGCGTATTTACTGTTAAAGCTAATCAGTCGTTTCCTGGATAAATACCCAAAGCTGATTTCCCTGTTAAATTTAAGATTTCTCAATGGTTTAGGTTGGAGTCATTCAACCTGTGAATAAATATTAGAGATTATTTTAAAATTGCCATCAGGTGTTTGTCAATTGTTTTTAATGCATTAATGAAATGTATTCATTAATCGTTGATGATAAGAAATGGTTGCTGACAGTAGAAAAATAATGCTGCTAATAAAACAAAAAATTGTAGCGTATTTCTTTGCTTGGAAAAAGCAGCTTTATGTATGCCTGTTATGTAAGCCTGGCACAGATTAAGTGCAGATTTGCATGTTGTTTGTTTATTTATTTATTTATTTATTCATTCATTCATTCATTCATTCATTCTCTCTGCTTTCTTCTCTCCTCCTGTCCGGGAACTGGAAGTGCTTCTAATATGGAGCCCAAAATAAAAGCCCATTGTGCATGTATTATGACCATAGCTATAAAATATATCTACAAAATACACGTTTGGGGTTTAAAAGCAGGTGGAGCGCGCGCGTATGTCTGTTTATGCGTGTTTTACTCAGGACCTCTCGGGCTCCACTTAGCATAGGCTAAGGCTCCCTTGCAACAAGCACCCAAAAATAGCTGTTCTTTCCCAGAGTGCCTTGCTGTGTCTGGAGGGAATCCAGCAGGATTAAATACAAGTGTGAGTGTGTATGAATCTGTGTGTTGAAGTTGACCGCCGAGCCTAAATCGATGATGTCATTTTAAGCTTTATCTTTGTCTCGCGCTCCCTGAAGATCCTCAGCGGCGATGCTTCTTTAGTTTATGCACAAATATGCGCCATGCGTTTGTGTCTTTTAATGAACAATCACCTAATGAATATGACTTACAATAATATTATCAGTATGATGCCAGGCTCGTGAATGATCTTGCTATAGACCTCACTTGGTAACTCGCTTTGACTTGGGCTTCCACTCGTGGACCATGAGGCTATACTAAATACAGAGGCGTAAATGGCCTCTGTGTTAGGATTGCTGCCGAAGCCTTTTTGTTCAGTCAGTTCTTATATAATCTTTCCACTGCAGCCATGAAGACTAGACCAGAAGTGACTCTTTTTTGATTTACTGCCAAATAATCTTATGATCTGTAGTTGTTGTCTGTTTTAACTGAGGTGCATTGATGTCATGCTTATTCTTGAAATGGTGTGATTTGACTGGTATCGACTGCGAGGAACAACAATCCCTTCACTAAGTGAAAGATGATGCTGCTGCCCTGTCCAATACGAACATTTTGTACCCAGCAGTAATCCTAGTATTATCCAGTGTAATTACGTATATCAGATTTTTATGCGTCAGATTTCAATCTTCTACTCCATAAAGATATTTTCAACATAGAGAGTGCTGTACTGACAAGCCTTAAACTTATCAGCCGTGCGTTTTTATCGTAAGGACCTCTTTTAGTTGTACAGCTGAAATTGATGAAGTATATATGTGACTTTATTTTAACGTGTGAATGTCACTTTATATACAATTTATGGTTTTATACCATGGGTTTTAAGAACAGAACGTTTCTGTTATTAGTCTAGGCTATAATAATCTTCCTTTTCTGCCTTATTCTATTGGAAATTTTGTAGGAAAAACTAAGCTTTCTCTTGTTTTACCAAATAATCAGATAAAAACAAAAAAAAAACGAGCGTTTTCTTTTGACTTACAAAATTGTGGCTTGTTTTGACCTTGAGAGCATCATGGCTGTGTCACCATGTCTTTCTGCTCTTCCACTCGACGCGTGCAGTAACTCGCATAGAGCTGGGTGATGGTGGAGACGGTTGCCATGGCGACAGCCAGCCCCAGACATCTCTTGTTGCCACAATGGCGTGTGTCTCATGGCCTGATTAGATTCCTCACAGGTGGAAATGTGTGTGTGTGTGTGTGTGTGTGTGTGTGTGTGTGTGTGTGTGTGTGAGCTCAGAAGGAAGGATGATGATTCCGTTCACGGTGAAAGAGAGAGAGGACGAACTGACGCCACACTGCAGAAAAAGCACTGCAGCATTATCGCCTGCTTTAAATCTTTTATAAAGCTGTTTTATAGTGCCATACTCTTCAGTGATGATACTCATGCATTTAGGATTTATTGTAATGGTTTATTTCTGCTAGTCTTAACAAAAATGAAACTCATTTGTCCTTGGAAACTGATGTGGTTTCCAGGAAACAGAAGCTTGAGGGCTCTTGGGGCGCTACAGGGTGGGTGGAGTGGTTCTAAGGCTTGTTGGAGTAGAGCATGCTGTACAATACTTGGAGATCAAATAAACAAGATGAAGTTAAATCGATTTCTTCAGCGAACAGTTTTATGATCAATTTCCTGAGAACATTCTACCTACAAAAATATCCAGAAAGCAGAGGATTAGGGTCAGAGACAGAGACCACTTAAGAAATGCTAGAATACATCATGTTTACAATTTGTGCTTGGAAAAGATGAGCTGGCTCTTAGGTGCATCAACAAGATGTTTTGGTAAGGTTTTACTTGCTGTAACTGCACCATAAACATGACATGGTGGATTATGTTCAGTAGAATTAGTGTCATGTTACCTCAGCCGGTGCTTGTTACAGGTGTCACAATGTTTGATGTCATGACCGATAACTGGAGTACACAAATGGCAAAAATAATCCTGTGACACTTTCTTTGGAAAAAAAATGATGGCACATGGCATGACCGTTACCGTTTAAAGAAAATTAATTAGGAAATGTAAGTCGCTCTGGATAAGAGCGTCTGCTAAATGCCGTAAATGTAAAATCATGCTCATTACTGTACAAAAATCTGTGATGACCATTTATCACAGTCTACGACATCTGACATAACATGGCATGGTTATGTCTGTTTTTCTAGCAAGTGTAAAGTAAATTTTTTTTTTTTTTTTTGATGACCGGAATTCTGCCATGCCTGACACAACACACACTAACACACTACAATCATTTTGGTGTTGATGCTGAACTTAGAATGTTCCACTACCCAAATAATGTGTGGTCAGTGGTTGTCCTGTGATTAAGGCTTTCAAGATTAGAGATGGGCATGCTGGGGATGATAAATTTGGAAGCAACAGATGGACTATAGTCAGGAATTAAATCAGGAACTAAAATTATAGGCATATCTGCAGTTTCTACATGGCAGCGGTGGCCTAGTGGTTAGGAACTAGGCCCCTGGATCGGAAGGTTGTGGGCTTGAATCCCGGGCCAGCAGGTTGCCCTGAGTTACCCTTGAGCAAGGTACCATCCCCATCACTGCTCCCAGGGCGCTTTAAATAGCTACCCTGGATGTGTTCCCCTGTGTGCTTTGCCATGTTTCACAATGACACACAGTCACTTTAATATTTGATTAAATTGCAACGGTGGGTACACTTAGCTAATAACTAAGCCACCCTTGCTTTACATCGTTCTCCTTTTATCCTAGGGCGCTTTTGGAGCTCTGCAGAAGATCTGCGAGGATTCGGCGGAGATTCTGGACAGTGACATGCTGGACCGCCCTCTCAATGTCATGATACCAAAATTTCTGCAGTTCTTTAAGCACAGCAGCCCAAAGATCAGGTAGGAAGCACACTTCTGTCTGCACGCAAGATTACTTGGGAATAACGTTTTATGATGCATAGCGTTTATGGGTGTTAAAATGTTAAAATCCCACCTTTTAGTTTGCCCCGAAGTACCTTTTTGCAAAGTACCGTCTCCAACACTGCTGCCAGGCGCAGGACGTACGGTTGCCCCCTGCTGCACGCTGTTTATAGATCAAATGCAGAGAAGGAATTTCGTTGTGGCTCACTGTATGCAGTGCTGTGCGCTCGCAATGTTAAACTTGTCACTTTTCGCTTCCCTTAGATCTCATGCTATTGCTTGTGTGAACCAGTTTATCATCAGCAGAACACAAGCCCTGATGCTGCACATAGACCCGTTCATTGAAGTAAGTGGCCTGCCATGACTGTGGTGAAATTATATGTTGCCTTTACTTCAAGATTTGATCTCAATCAAGTGTTGAGTTCACCCTCAGATTTTTTATTTTTTTTGTCCTCACACCTGTTTGTTTGCTGTAGAATCTCTTTGCTTTGGCGGGGGACGAGGAATCGGAGGTGAGGAAGAATGTGTGCAGGGCGCTGGTCATGTTGCTGGAGGTCCGGATGGATCGCCTCCTTCCCCACATGCACAACATTACAGAGGTGAGGCAATCACTCCTAATAATGGCCCTTTAATACTGAGCCCTGATCACCAAATGACCGTGAACATACTACAGTGTTGTCTTGAAGAGTCTGTGATGCCGTCATACATATACAGCACTGTGCAAAAGTGTTGAACCACCCCTCTTTATTTTTTTTTCATATTTTGCTAGAGAAATGACAACCAAGGAGTTTATTAATAAGCTTCAGAGTGACCACTGCGTGTTCGGCAAGCTCTCTCATCATTTCTTAAGTCCGAGACTTGGAGAACTATTCCATATCGATACATTTAAATATGCAAAAAGTGTATCAAGTCCTCCATCAGGATAAAGGTTGGGGCTGTAAAAGATTTCATTATCAAGCAATTTAAGACATCTTGATTTTTTTTTTTTTTTTTTTTTTTTTTTGTTTGTTTGTTTCATAGAGCATTAAGATACATGAGCATTTCAGTGTTCAGTTCCTGCAGCCCTGCTTTCTATACACTTAGAACCCGTTTCCTAGACATAGATTGAGCCTAGTCCTGGACTAAACTGCAGTACCAACTGTGACTCACCCTTGAGTCTATGCTTATTTTTAAACTGGGTCTGGAAAGCCTTAAGAATAATGTGATTAAGATGCCCTCTAGTGGTCACAATATTTGTTTATAACTGCATTATCAAGGCAGCGGACTATCTGAGCTCTTTTTCCTCAAAATAAATCTCTCTTTCTGTTGTGTGTGTCAGTACATGTTGCAGAGGACACAGGACCAGGATGAGAATGTCGCTTTGGAAGCCTGTGAGTTCTGGCTAACGCTCGCAGAACAGCCTGTGTGTAAAGATGTGCTTTGTGGACATCTGTCGAAGTGAGTGCACACATGAACAAAACATGACCGGAACAATAAAAAGTGGATACAGTTCTAGTTTTTTACATTTCAAATACGTTTATAAGCAAGTAATGGTAGCGTGTGGAAATGGTGCGCTTGAGTAGATCTGCTGTTGCACCTTAAAGAATTGCTCATCCACCTTAAAGTAGCAGAGATATTCTTATCAGAGGTCAGAGACAGTCTGCACCTTGTTCATTCAAGTGTGTGTGTGTTGTTTTGTTTTGTTTTTATTTATTCCGCCCACATGAGTAATATGGCTGAATTGTAACAATTCATACATTTATTTATTACATTTTTTACTTTTTTATTATTCTTTGCAATTCCAAAAGGAACTGCACCGTCATGGTTCGTGGCGCTCTGCCCTGACTGGGAAAACCTCAATATGATGTCAGGTTGGCCTCATTGGCCCCAGTGGTAAAAAGATCCCAGCGAGTCAGAGCAGAGCGTCGGCCGTTCTGGATTCCTGTTCGGTTCAGTTGTGTGAGTAGCGCGTCTGGTTAAACCTCGAGTGTGTATACGTTTATGTTTACGTTAAAGCCCAGTTCCAGAATCCCGACTCTGTGTTTACATCTAGACCAGCCCACCACACCGTTACATACACTGTTTCCATTTATTACCTGCCAAGCCCCAGCCTAGCGTAACCCTATGGTAACACCCTGTATCTCCGGGTCTATGTATTGTGGGGAAGAAAAAAAAAAATTGTGTTGAACCCATGTGGGATTTAATGTATTTATTTTATTTTATTTATTTATTTATTTTCCTCTTTCCCCCCAAAGATTGGAAAAAATTCAGGCTTTAAAGGGTTAATTTACATAGAAGTGTTTTTGTATTTGACCACCCTGTTTCTGAAGTGAGCAAAGAGCATGAGTTTTGTTTTTGCTCATATTGTTTCACATTGACAAACATTCACTTTCACTTTCAGAGGGGACCGCACATACCAGTTCTTGACCGAATGTGATCAATATATGCATAATGATCTGTTACTATCATTCTGTCTTAGGTTGGTCCCAGTTTTGGTAAATGGCATGAAATACTCTGAGATTGACATTATTCTACTGAAGGTAAGCGAACGGTCTATACTCAGATCAGCAAACTGTAAACTTGCCTTAATCTGGAGTCCTTTCAGGAAAAAATCGTCTTTCTGTTTTGAACGTGTCTCAAGGGTGACGTGGAAGAGGACGAAGCAATCCCAGATAGCGAGCAGGACATTCGGCCTAGATTCCATCGCTCGCGTACTGTCGCTCAGCAGCACGAGGGTGGGGACAGCATTGAGGATGAAGAAGACAATGACGAAGATGATCTGGATGACGACGACACCATCTCAGACTGGAACTTGCGTAAGAATCAGTGTCAACACGCAGCGGTCTAGGTCACCTTTCTCATCAGAAGCTTAAAGTTTGCTTCCTCCTCTCTGTGCAGGGAAATGCTCTGCGGCAGCTTTGGACGTTCTCGCCAATGTCTTCCGAGAAGATCTGCTGCTCCACATCCTCCCCTTGCTGAAAGAGCTGCTCTTCCACCCAGACTGGGTCGTTAAAGAGTCGGGCATACTGGTCCTAGGAGCCATTGCGGAGGGTGTGTAACGTACACATCATACAGTGGGATTTTAGAAATGTAGAAATGTCTAATTATTCATCAGGGGTTTGATAACCCACTTTGTTTTTATCTTAAGCCTAATGGAACCCAACCAGTTAATACTGGTCTTGAGGGCAGACAGTTTAAATACAAAGGCCCTGTGAAGGAAGTGTTAAGGGCTTCGACCAGGGCTTCTTTCTCTAGAAAAGTGATGGCGCTAGTTTTTGGTAAAGCTCGCAGAAGCTTTTCTCTCGTTGGTGAAAGGCTCATTCCTCCCTGCTTGTGCAGATTATGGGTTTGATACATTTACACTCTCTTCCTGTAAGAGAAACCTAGTAAGTTTGAGGTGTTCTAGCAAGTGTAGCCTGATAATTCGCGCATCTTTTGGTGGAACCTGGGCTTTTTTCTCCAACAGCGTTAGTGCATTCATACATTAAGAGATGTACAGTGCGCTCAGTGATGCCTGGGACACGTGTTTCCTGGATTTACCCCTCTGCTCCTCAGTGTATAATTTGAATCGCTCCGTACAGACACAATTACAGTTCACATTCCAGACCGAAGTTAATTGCGTGCATTTCAGTTTGACCACAAACAAATTACAGCACTTCACCTCTTTTTACAAGGAGCGTAATGTTTGGGACAGTTGACTCCACAGGTATTTCTGACACTCGGGTGTCTTTGCATTTCTTTGAGTGCAGAGATAAGATGCAAAGGCTCGTTTGAGTTAAAATTTTACACTGACGAGCAGAGAGACAAATCAAGGAAAATTGTGTCTTCATCCCAAACGTTAAGGAGAGCACTGTACCCACTGATTTATTCATTGTAGATCAGAATTCACAGTAGGGACCTTCGTTTTCTTGGCTTGATAAAGCAAGGCTGGCTTTAGGTTTATTTATTCCTTAATCCTCTCTCTAGGTTGTATGCAGGGCATGATCCCTTACCTGCCCGAGTTGATTCCTCACCTGGTGCAGTGTCTGTCCGATAAAAAAGCCCTGGTTCGCTCGATTACCTGCTGGACCCTGAGCCGCTATGCACACTGGGTGGTGAGCCAGCCTGCAGATGCCTACCTCAAACCCCTTATGACTGAGCTGCTCAAGCGCATACTGGACAGCAACAAGCGAGTCCAAGAGGCCGCGTGCAGGTCAGTAGTAACCAAAACGTATTTTAAATGCGGGAAAGTCATTGTACTTAAATCACAGATAATGGGGTTTCTGAGAACATTTCCTCTCAAAAAGATTTTGATGAAACTTTGAAATTAAAAAAGTACTTTACTTTTTTTTTTGGTAAGTTTAGCTTAAATTAATTGTTTGGGGGAAAAAATTGACCAAAAATCAGTCAGCCGAAGCATTAAATGTCCAAATGTTACTCCTTTAGCTGAGTCCTGGAACTATGAGGGTAATGTTGCTAACAAGTATCTTTTTCGGTGTTAAGCTGTACAGTAAAATGAATCAAATAGGCTGCGGAAATGTTTATCATTTTAAACTTTCTACTCTTCCAAAATATAATAAATGCATCCTCGAATATTCACTCGAAACATACGTGTTTCTGATCTGCCAGTATGATCGATGGTGATGATACGTGATGATATTGCCCATCTCTAGTTATGAACTTCATAGACTTTCTGGATCGTTGTTTCAAATAAATCCCAAAATGTACTTTGCTAAATTAGACATGAAAACTAGATTTGGAATCCTGCATATTCTTGGTTTTTCTTTGGGGCACGTCAAAAAAAAAAAAAAATTGTTACTTCCATTTCTTAATCTGCACCTGTGACACAGTGCCTTCGCTACCCTGGAGGAGGAGGCATGTACAGAGTTGGTCCCCTATCTGGCCTACATCCTGGACACATTGGTTTTTGCCTTCAGTAAATACCAGCACAAGAACCTGCTCATCCTTTATGATGCCATTGGCACGCTGGCCGATTCTGTAGGCCTCCATCTCAATAAACCGGTAAAGACGCATGAACATCTAGCCTTGTCCATTTTTTCATTCACACTGGCACGTGTTATGGACATAAGTGTTTTGTTTTTTTTATTTATTTTTTCTTCCTCTTCCTGAATTTATACCTTCAGGAATATATTCAAATGTTGATGCCCCCGTTGATTCAAAAGTGGAACCAGCTAAAAGATGAAGATAAAGACCTTTTCCCTCTCTTGGAGGTTGGGAAAATAAATCTCAAATTCCTTCTGTATTCCATTTTAAATGTATATCTTAAATTAAAATGGTTTCATGGTTCATTTTAAGCTAGTTTCTCTTTGCAGTGCCTGTCATCTGTGGCTACTGCCCTGCAGAGTGGTTTCCTGCCCTACTGTGAACCTGTCTACCAGCGCTGTGTTAACCTGGTCCAGAAAACCCTCGCCCAAGCCATGGTCAGAGGTTTCACAAACTGTAGCTTCCGTTCTATTAGGAGAGGCTTGTTCCACTGCTTTCCAACTGACACTTTCCCCTGCCTGTCTCGTAGCTTCATCAGTCCCAACCTGAAGTCTACGAAGCTCCTGACAAAGACTTCATGATAGTGGCTCTGGATTTGCTCAGTGGGCTAGCTGAGGGCCTTGGAGGCAATATTGAGCAGCTGGTGGCGCGCAGTAACATCCTCACGCTCATGTACCAGTGCATGCAGGTAATAATGTGTTTTTGTAGGAAATCTCTTTCTTTATCAAACAGATTCTGAAATCTGACCGTCTGAGCCACTTTAAAAGCCAACGTAAAATACAATGTTCACACAGAACTGCAAGAAAGTAGTAGGCAGCCATGGGAGGAAAAAAAAAAAAAATTTCATTACGTTTCTTTTTGCAGCTAAATCAGAATGACCCAAAGTAATCCCATCTCAAGACTGAACAGAGTTTCTAAAGAGAATTCACCATTGATTCAGCCGCTTAGTCTGAGCTTACTTCACACGTGGAAACAGCCTAGAATGAAATCATAATAAACACAAATGAACACGAATACACCAAAAACACACAACCGACATTACCGTGTTTTTATTAATACCTTTCCTAAGGTTAATGTTACTTTTTACAAATGTCTTGGGTCTGCTTTTAAATGTAGAAGGCTTAAGACTTGAAGTGAAAGTAAAGTGAAAGTGTCTATTTGTGAAACATTGCGCAGCAGTTCATTCGGTGAGACACAACAAAATGCTTCCTCTGCATTTCACATATACATACCGTGCAGCTGGGGGCAGCTATTTAAAGAACCCGGGGAGCAGTGATGGGGTTGGTACCTTGCTCAAGGGTACCTCAGGGCAACTTACCGGTCTGGGACTCAAATCCACGACCTTCTGAGTCCCTAACCCCTTGGACATCACTGCCCCATTTCCTAGATTTTTCCTAGATTTAAAATTCCTAGATTTTTCTTTAAGATTCAAGACTTTTACACTGTGCTCTGCGACTACACAGGACATTTTGCTTAAAATGTATGAAATAAACTTTAGCAAGAAACATTGCAAAAATTGTATATTGTGAATTTTCTGAATAATATTTAATGTTTGTATGCTAACGTGTATTTTGTTTGTTTTTTTTTTTTTTTTTTTTTTTTTGCTTTTAATGCAGGGCTAAAACCTTTTGTAATGCATGTTCCTTCAGCACATATAATAGATGCGGTATAGTATGGGCTCAGTATATGTGGGGAATATTTCTGGGAATTTTTCCTGAACGTTGGCCAGTCATCTTGTTTATTTGCATACTTTTTTACCATTGTAGCTTTTACTTTTTCATTGTTATTACATGAATTATTCATCGGTGTTGTTTGAGACTAGTTGGAGACGGTGGCACTGACGAAAGGGCAGGAGGCGGAGCTGGAGGTGTCAGAGTTAAAGGTGCTGAGGTTTTCACTGGGTGTGACGAGGATGGACAGGATCAGAAATGAGTATATTAGAGGGACAGCTCAGGTTAGACGTTTTGGAGACAAAGTTAGAGAAGCAAGGTTGCGTTGGTTTGGACATGTGCAGAGGAGAGACGATGATTATATTGGAAGGAGGATGTTGAAGATGGAGCTGCCAGGAAAGAGGAGAAGAGGAGATTTATGGACGTGGTGAGCGAGGGCATGCAGGGGGTTGGTTTGAAGGAGGAAGATGCAGAAGATCGGAAGAAATGGAGACGGTTGTTTTAATGTTTTGTGGCGTTAATTTCCATCGACTGTAAGATCTATCCATAAACCTGTTTTGGTCTCTCATTAGTAAAATCTTGGTGTTTGTTTTGATAAGAATTTTTCCTCTTTTAGGATAAAATGCCAGAGGTGCGACAGAGTTCTTTCGCCCTTTTGGGGGATCTCACCAAAGCCTGTTTTCAGCATGTCAAACCATGCATTGGTAAGATACAGCACACACAACTTTACGTTTTGTTGGGATTTTCACTTTAAATGTTGAACAAGGTTTGAAAAGAGAGAAAGAGAGTGAATGTCATATCTCCCTATCTAATATGATGAATATCAGACATTGACCTGAAGTCTAATAATGCATATTTTGGGAGCATTTCTACATTTTATGTTCCTTGTTTTTGATTATTTGGTCCCTCGTTCATTCATTACTATTTGCCTCTTGGTCAATTAATGTTCTTAAAATGCAGTTTTAGTCAAATACATTTTCGTTACACGAATTTTGGAAATAAAAACTCGGATAAGACGTTAAAACACTATTCATACCGAGGAACATATTTGCTACTTGAAAACCATTTTTTTTATGTTTGTCTCCTAGCGGATTTCATGCCTATTTTAGGCACAAACCTGAACCCAGAGCTAATATCTGTGTGCAACAATGCAACCTGGGCCATTGGGGAAATCTCTATTCAAATGGGTAAGCATCTAAATATTCTGCCGATTAAATATCCAGTTACAGCAGCGTTAAAGCAGTATTTCTGCATGCGTCTCTCCTTCTTTCAAGGTTCATATGACAACGACAAATTGGCGATTTTAGACTCTGTCCTGCTGTCAATGAGCAAACTCTTGGCTGATCACATACAATTAAATATCCTTAAACCCTTACTTACTTTTTAATATTGATTTTAGCCAAAACTGTAGTATCTTGATTTTCTACAAATTACATATTGATGATCCCATTGGTCAGTAAAAAACTGAAATGCATATTAGACCAAATGACACAATCGTTTAGCAGAATTTGTAGGACGTTGCCCTGAAAGTGTGCTGATGTATGAAGCAGCGTCAGAAAGGGCTGAATTCACCCTTTTCAGTATCACTAGGAGGAGGTGAGACAAGCTGCATAGGCAGTGACAGCTGAAGCAGAAGTCCTGGAAACTACTAGTCGGTTCCAAGTTGTTCTGACTTTTTGCAGGTGCTGAGATGCAGCCCTATGTGTCCATGGTCTTACACCAGCTGATAGAGATCATTAACAGACCCAACACGCCCAAGACTTTGCTGGAGAATACAGGTATCACTGGGAGGTGTTAGAGAAGGCTACCCCATATTGAGGGAGCTTCTCCACTCGACTCCCATTTTCGACTGCAGTGGCTATCAGTCTCCATATGTAATCCATGGAGTGGACTTTACAAGTTTTGCTAATGTTGAAGTTAACTTGAAAATGAAGCTCAGGGAAAAAACAGTCAGTTATCTTTGCTTAAGGTTTATTGATTTCAGTGCTAATTCTACGGCAAACCTTGTAACACTCCACCCTGTTGTTGACTGAACTGAATCGATTACTTAAAACCAGCTAGTAGTAGCTGAAGGCATTCGCTAGAGGTTCTTCAGTGAGTGAGGTTAAAAGAAAATGTCTACTCATAAAGTTTCAAAGTGCAACAGGTGGCAAATATCCTGTTCAGTTCTAAACAGTTTAGTGAAGTTGAGATAAATGTATAGCACCTACATTTTGCAAACATTGTCTCAGCGATAGTCCATGTTAATGAGCATTTCCTCTGCATAGAAAGCTGCATATTGTTGAGCCACGATAGCAGTCTGTGTTGATTCCTATCATAATTTGGCCAAAAATGTAACACACCTAACTAACTTCCCCAGAAACTAGGGTACTTGTAGATGTGTTCCTGTTTGTCAGTTTGTTTCTGTTGTTTTAGTTACTGTTTTTTTCTTCAATGTGAATGCATATCTGCCAATAGATGTTGAATGTTGTTTAGTTAAGGATGGCTTATGTTTGATGCAGGATAGCTAATCCTTTTGCTCTCCATTTAATCCAGCAAATCCACAGACTTCTCAGTTCATACTGGTCACGTCTTAAGTTTGGGTCGGTTCCAAAGTGTTTCAGTTTGCTTTGTAGGAGGCTTCACGCACGTTAGAGGAAGCGTGTGTACTTCTTGACTTGCCAAGTGTGTGAACATCCCATCCAATGAATCATACTAATTGGGCTTAAATTCTCATCACTTGAAATAAACTTTACCAACAACTTTAAATCTGATCGTCTCAGGGAAGTGTGGAACGGTGTTATTTCTGCTGCCAGCTCAGAAAGAGAGGAACCAAAGACTGCTATAGCCGATATCCTGAAGATAACACTTGTGTGTCGGTAAAAAGGACCATGTAGGTGTACATTTTATTAAGGAATATTAGGTTGTTTTAATGTATTATCAGTAAATAACACTTGACAAAGAGAGGTGTCTATTAAGGAAAAGGTAACCTTCAGAAAACTTTATACCCTTTTCACTGTTGCTCTTTGGCTGTAATTCAGGGTTAAGGGTGAGGGCAAGCTGGGTTAAAATGCTGCTTTTCACCGGCATGGGTCCTGGTACAGTCCTGACTGAGCAATCAGGAGGTTCATTAGCGAATGAAAATTCACTAAAGAGGAAAACAGTCTCGCAGCTCCTTCTGCAGCACAAGTGTGGCGCGGTGGGTAGGGCTGTCACCTCACAGCGAGAAGGTCCTGCGTTCGATTCCCAGACGGGAAGGTCCAGGTCCTTTCTGTGTGGAGTTTGCATGTTCTCCATGTCCATGTGGGTTTTCTTCGGGAGCTCGGGATTCCTCCCGCCATCCAAAGACACGCACGTCAGATGGAGATAATTTAGCATCTCCAATCCAAGGTGTGTGTTTGTGTCTGTCCTGCGATGGACTGGCGACCTGTCCATGGTGTTTCCCTGCCTTTCGCGTTGTGAGAGCTTGGTTAGGCTCCAGCGCCCTAATCATAACAAGCGGCAATGAAAATGAGCGAGTGTGAGAGAATATGACAGGAGTGCGTTGTGTACAGTGTTCAGCTCACAGTCCCTTTGCTGCTAAATGTAAATGTGCAAAGTGAGACAGCTTGTCGATAAAGTGGAACGTTTCTGTGATGCATTGTGAGAGTGTCCATCATTAAACATGACCAACATGCCTTTCTTTATCAGACTTGAATGAGTGCAGAAGAGGACCTTTTCAAAGGAGGTTGCTGAGATGAAAGCAGAATAGTACAAAGTTCCCTTTCGCTCCCTGATGTCTGGGGATAAGAACTAGTGAATACTAAAGGTCTAGAGTGCAAGTATAGCCATTTATTATTGCCTGCGCTCTGCCTCTGTTTTGATATGTAGTGCTGATAACAGGAAAACAGCAGTACATCCAAATAATTGTATGTAATTGGTCTCTGTAAGAAAACCTACAACATTTGGGCATCCACACTGTCGGGCATCCACACTTGGCAACGCAGCATGGCTCACATACCTCCTGGTGTGGGAAGCCTTCTTGCTCAGGGATTGTGTAAAAAAAAAAAAAAAAAAAAAAAGATCCAATTCCAAAAACAAAACCGGTACATTGCTGTTCACGCCGCTCTGGATTATATTTGATACGACACCCGGTTCATGTCGATAACGGCACCAAAACTGAGAAGTGAAATCCCAGTTTTTGCACTCAAATTGTTTGTTTTGGATGCTGATGGATTAGCCTATCCTGCACTGAACTATGTTCTCTAATGAGCCAATCATCTGCTTTTTGCATGTCTCATTGGACTGTTCATAAATGCCTGTCTTTAATGAGAATGTTGCATAGTTTTGTGTCTCTTAAACTCAGGTCCTCCTCCTCTGTGCCTCTTAAAAGATCCCGGTGGAATCTAGTCCTCTCCATGTAGTTTGCTTGGTGTAATGTTTTTTCTTAAGAAAAAAAAAAAAAAAAGAGAAAGAAAAGACATTTCTATTCTATTAAGAGATTTTTGTGAGTTTAAGGGAGAAAATCTCAGCAAACAATTTCAAGCAAATGCCCAACTATTAGTGTGTGTGTGTGTGTGTGTGTGTGTGTGTGTGTGTGTGTGTGTGTGTGTGTGTGTGTGTGTGTGTGTGTGTATAAATGATACAATCTAGACCAGTGTGCAAAACAAAGCATGAAATGGTAGAAAACCTCTCAGAAATGTCCGTTTGAAAACGGTGATTGTCAAAGGAATAATCTTTGTGTGGAAGATGCATTGTTTTCTAAGACGTCTCCCTTAAATGTTTCTTTTTAGAGTGTCATATTTTACATTTTCCCCTCTTAGTCTGGGGCTGTGAAGAGCACTAGTGAAATCTTGTGTTTATTCTCATACACAGATTCTGTTGAGTTCTGTTTCTGAGTTGTCTGTTTGTTTGTTTGTTTGTTTGTTTGTTTTCTTTTTGTTTTCTCCTCCTCCCCTCCATTCGCTCATGTCTTGGTTGGCGTTTGGTGCTGTATAACCGTGATTGCGTTACCTTAGCAATAACAATTGGTCGTCTTGGTTACGTTTGTCCTCAAGAGGTGGCACCCATGCTACAGCAGTTTATAAGACCCTGGTGTGTATTATTCAATCTTTTATTTCACTCATTACCTCTATCTCTCTTTCTTCTCTGTACCTTCTCCATTCTCTGTTTCTCTCCTACTCACATGACCTTGTCCCAGTCCTCTTAACAAGTCTCCCTCCATCTTCTACATCCTGCTGAATCTCAATTTGAAGGATGATCCATGTAGTTCAATGCAAACCAATTTGATTCTGATTATTTGTGGGTTTTTTTTTTTTTTTCATTTTTTTTTTTATTGGTTTGTTTTTTTTTTCCTGTGTAATCCCACATCTTAAAACAAACCAACAAAAGCAATAGGAGTCCGTTCAAGAGATTTGGGATGGGGCATCTACCTCCCTGTCCCTCTCTCTCCCACTCTCCTTCTCTCTCTTTCCCTCCTTTTTTCTCTTTTTTCCCCCCTGTCACTCTCTCTGTCTCTTTTCTGTTCTGTATGATTCAGTCAATATCATTACCTACCATGTGACTAACCCTGTCCTTCTAGGTCTCGTTGTTTAATTTGCCTCAGTAGCACCTTCATGTACTCCGTATTGATTTATTTTAGTTTTTACTTCTGTTGCTGTCTTTTTATTGTTGCTAACGACTATCCGAATGCATGGGATAATGTCACATGCTTGCTGATTTTTAGAAAACCCCTGGAAAGTCACCAAAAAGATTCAAAGATCCTGTAAGATCTAGTGCCCTCTAGCTGCACGATAATAAAACCAAATCCTTTCTTGGCAGAAATTGGCAGCATACAAGGTGCTTTTACATTTTTTTCCAGATTAACCCATCCTGTTCTGTATAAAATGGTCAGTGCAGTTCAATTAAAATTCACTTAAAGATGGTAGCATACAGTGATCTGTTCACATCTGTAGCGTGGTAGTGTTCCTATCTCCCCCTGAGCATGTTTCAGTCAAACCTCCAAAGGAAATAAATACCAAATTGTAAAACTAGTTCAAATAACATGCATGATAAACAGGACCTAAATATTCTGGATGGAAGAATGTAATGCAAAGCTGAAAATTACAGAATGCTCTCTGAATATTTCAGTCAGATTTTTACAAAAATGTCCTGAATACGATTTCTGGATGTTAAGGTGCTCTGAGGTGATTGACATCATAAAATACTGAAGTGTTCGTTTTCCAGTTGCAGCGTAATTTCCTAGGTTTGTAATTTGAAATCTGGCTTCTCTTCTTCTGTAGGTGCACCTCGCTACGCAATATAAGAGACAATGAAGAGAAGGACTCTGCCTTCAGGGGAATCTGCACCATGATCACGGTCAACCCTGGAGGCGTGGTGCAGGTGAGATGTGTTCCGATAACACCGCAGGCGCAGGTCTTTAGTTTTCTAAAAATAGATAAATAAACAAGCAGACAGTTTTTCAAAGGATGTCTACCCTCTTTGAAACAAACGAGTTAAGGCAGTACTGAGACTGCGTTCTGCAGCGGCAGGTGAAATCTCAAGCGAGAAAAGCTATAAGCTCTTGCCTTTTTAATTTTATCATTTTGTTTCTAGGACTTTATATTTTTCTGTGATGCCGTTGCATCATGGGTGAATCCTAAAGATGATCTTCGAGACATGTTCTACAAGGTAAACTTTCAGTGCACCACTGTGATTCAGGCTTTTTGGAGAATTTGAGAGGAAAATTTTTCCTGACGTTTACTTTACAAACAGCCAATACCTGCATAGTGTCTTGTACGGTGTTTTTAATAATTACCCAGATAAACACCCAGAGTATTTTCAGAGGACTTTTTGGAGTCTGTCTCTCGAAGGGTCAGAGTGACCCACAGAACACAGGTGGTTGTAATGTTTTGGCTGATTGGTATTTCCTACAGGCTGGAACCATTTGATAAACTGATAACGGCAACAAAACAGAAAGTTAAATTTTTGACGATTTCTTTACATTTGAATGCTTAACTGTTCTATTAACCCATCCCCCGCTATGAAGATACAGTACTGTGCAACAGTTTTAGGCAGGTGTGAAAAAATGCTGTAAACAAAGAATGCTTTCAGAAATATAAATAATGATCGTTTATTTTTATCAATTTACAAAATGCAAAGTGAGCGAACAAAAGAAAAATCTAAATCAGATCAATATTTGGTGTTACTACCTTTTGCCTTCAAACCAGCATCAGTTCTTCTAGGTACACTTGCACAAAGTCAGGGATTGTGTAGGATTATAGTCGGTGTCTGATCAACCAGTTTTACCAAACAGGTACTGATGATCATCAATGTCACACGGAGGAGAAACACAGTCATGTTTGGAACAACCGACCAGCCGCGTTCCTTCAAAAACTGTGTGCAGGTGTACCTAGAAGAACTGATGCTGTTTTGAAGGCAAAGGGTGGTCACACAAATATTGATTTGATTTAGATTCTCTTTCGTTCATTCACTCACTTTTGTTGATTGATGAAAATAAATGATTAACACTTCCATTTTAGAAAGCATTCTTTGTTTACAGCATTTTTTCCACACCTGCCTAAAACTTTTGCACAGGACTGTACCTCTAGCAACAGTGTTGCGGTTCTGAATTTCATTTTAGCTGCTGCTAAGAATCTTAGGGCTTTTTAGCACAGAGCACAAGCAGATCAGCTGACGTACAGCTGACCAGGCGGTTTAAAATACTGAAAAAAAAACAACAGTTTACAATTTTTCAAAATTGCTAGTTCTCCCAGCCCTACTTAATCCGAAGTCTTGCGAGTTACAATTTCTTATTTTTGCTCATTTTGATAGACCTGAAGATGAGTGTGCATGCTGAATAATCACGTGTGCTCCCTGTTAGATCTTACATGGGTTTAAGAATCAAGTAGGAGAAGAAAACTGGAGACGATTCTCAGATCAGTTCCCCTTGCCTCTAAAGGAGCGGCTCACTGCTTTCTACGGAGTGTAAGCGCGTCTGCAGAAAGGGGCCTGCTGCAGGAGGTATAGAAATGATTTATCATTTCTGTCCAATAAGTGCCAGAAACAACTTCATTGTTTTATTTTCCAAGTGAATGAGGAATAATAAGAACAAATAATTAAATGCATTCATTCGTAAATGTCACATGAAATGCATAAAATCAACTTTAAATTGAAGTAGGATCTGAATTTGACACTATTGTGTAACTAAAAATGTCTTTTCTCCTTTAGGTGATTATGGGGGGAAAAAAATCATGGGAGCCTCAAATCCCCAGGGAACATGTTGCCCTTTATGAGGGGGGAGGGTGGTCTGGCTGGGACGGGGTATTGGACCCCTAAACCCCTCTAGATTGGGTGGGAGGGTGTTGCTTGCTGCGGCTCAACTCAACTTCAAGGATGAAAACCTTCAAATGCCCAGCCAACTCAACTTAGAGTGGAAAATCTTTATTTTACCGTCAATGTTCATTTCTGTTCGTCTTAAACGTAGACAGGATATCACGGGGATGAGAAACGTTCTTATTGTAACATGTCTAGACTGAATTTAGGACAAGTGCCAGAAGATGATTCTATCTGGAGTGAAGGTTATCTTGAATACGCTGGATCAAACCATTCGATACTGGATCAAACTAAACAGAACTGGGTCAAGTGAAGGTTCTAGACAGGATGGTCTCAGGACTACGCATGGGGTGTTACAAGGTATACATTTACAGCATGAAAGTGCAATGCAGTCAATGCTCTGTTTATTTTTTATTTTTATTTTTTTGCACTGCACAGCAGTAGACGGATAAAGGCGGTCGGAGAAAACGCTCAAAGCTATCAAGGTTAAAAGGTGTGCTGTCTAAAACTTCAATTTCTGCTTCATAACGTAAGTGTAGAAACGTGAGGGTCCACGACACATTTGTAATAAGTACGTAAGTGCTTTTTTTTTCGTGTGATTTTTAAAAAGTGATTCGTCTTAAACTATGAATTACCTTAAGCATGAATAAGGTGAAGGAGAAAGTTAGACCGAGGTGCATCACTGCGCGGTGACCTGCTGCTTTGAGCAGTGGTTCTCCATCTAATTCCCTCTGTGCAAAGGTACCGGACTCCTCTCCTCCTCCCCTCACCCACGTGAATTTGTGCTCATCGTCTCTGGTAGTTTCAAGGTTTGTCATGGACCGATCAGTCGACCCCAAGCCCAAGATTTGTCCTTCATTTGACATTTTTCAATGTCTTCATGGTTTTGATTAGTCTACAAAAAGCATGATTTTGCAGATGCTTGTAATGACATTTTTGACTGACTAGATAATGATGATGGGTACTTAAGTGTTTGATTCATGCATGTTGGTGGCCCTATAAGCAATTTATGTTGCTATCCCCGACAAATTTAAAAAAAAAAAAAAGTGTTTTTTTTTTCTTTGTTGTTTTTTGCTTCCTGTTGCTATTTTTCTTTCGTTATCCGTCCCTCAGACGTGTCCAGTTTTAAACGTGCTTATTGTTTGTTAGTGTTTCCTTGCACACAGTTCTGCAAGTCTCAAAACGGCCTGAATATCCCGAGGCACAGCGCGGCGTTCTGTTGTGGAAAAGTATCTGAATCACTTTGCGGACACTCGGATCATAATTTCAGGCGAAGTATCCGAAGCTCTGCCGGTCAGAGCCATTGACGCCGTACTTCTTTTGGCCATCTTTTGAAGTCCACCTTCCACAAAAGGGGGGGGGGGACTGCTTTCAGTTTCAGCTGCTAAGAAGGAAAAGCTTCATTTTTAAAAATATTTATTTATTTATTAAAAAAAATTCGAATTAAACTCCTCGGCGAAGAGCAAACCCGTGGCCCATTTAAACGAACTAAGGAGGTGAAGAGTGTTGTAAAGGCTAAATTTAAGAACAGTATTAAGTTTGGTTTATCTTTTTTTTGGGGGGGGGGGGTGTATTCAGGCTTGTGTTTAAAGTCTTGTATACGAAATTATGGAAAGAAGAAAGACATTGAAGTGCCGTCTGAACGCCGTGGGATATTCTCTGGCTTTTTGGACTTGAGTGGATAACTGTGTGTTCAGTAGGTGTGTTCGAAGTTTGTCTGTCACATTCCAGCCTGTTAGACGAAGAGCTTGGCTTGATTCAGTGGTACCACCTCTGTTACACTGAAAAACGAATAGCGTGGAAAACTGAGCGCTGTTAGTGTTGTCTTAAATATATGAACGCTGCTATGTGATGTTTTCTACTTGAATATTTTATGTTGTAGAATCCTCAGGAGGCATGTTTACCTTTTGTATTTAGTTAAAATAAGTTTTATTTGCTTTTTATTTTTGATGTACGACGACTTTTCCTCCCGCCCAGCCGGTTCCACAATAATGAATTCACAGCAACTTTACTCTTCCTGATACGAAAGCAAATATACTTTCCACTAGTCGGGGACTGGAAGGCCTCACCGTTCGAAGATCATCCTATAATGGTAGAAGGAGCATCAGCTTAATTACGTCAACACTACAGTACTAAGGACACCCAGGCACTGTTCCACTGAATGAATTACCAAATGCGTCCAAAAAGCTTTTGAGTTTTTGCAAGGAAATAAGAAAGGAAATCGGAGACGGAAGAGTTGAGAGAAGTCGAATCACGTCTTGCAGCTTTCCACTTCAATGTTCAGCAATTTCTGCGAATGACCTTTAAGTGCAGTATTTACTACGATGCCTTGATGTTCGACTCGATGTCTTTGGGGGAATCCACACTGCTAGGAGACTGCTTGCTTGGAGATTGCACAAAAATGACTAACGGTAGTTTTTTTTTTTTTTTTTTTTTTAATATATAAGTACTGTTTGAAAATCGTCACTTTAGCGCTGCACCTACTACTGTATTACGTTAGGAGAGATAATAGTTAAGAAATTATGTAATAGCCATGCAAATCCTCTTTGCTCATTATCTCCAATTGCTCTTCTATGAGAGAATGATTTTTTTTTTTTTTTCTTTTTTCTTTCCCTTTGGCAAGCTGCTCAGAAATAGAAATATAGAAAGTAATCATTTCTTTTGGGGCCACCAAATATTTTGGATCATGCAAGGAATCTATATTGTAGTAATTTTGTAATGACGTTTGTATGACCTTGTGATGGATGTGAGTTTGTATCACCGCTTGGATCTGTACATTGTTGAAAATAAACTGTTTTCATAAACTGTTAGGCTTGACCATGTCGTCCTGCTTTGCGCGAGAAAGTCTGCGATGCTCCCTGATGTCCTGATGACTTGTTTAAAGAACTGATTCACAGCAGGGTGTCGAACACACAGCTGGACTACACTGCTGTTGCTGTTTGAGAGAATTTTCACGAAAGGCTCAATGGATAAAATCGAATAACTCCTTTAAAGTTCGATCGTTGAAGTTTGAATTGTTTTAGTAGGTAATAGAAAATTAAACTGGGGTCACCATGGCAACAGTAATTCAAGTAACCCTGATATTAAAGCCACGGTTTAAAATAGTAATGCCTTCCCTTCTAGTCCTTTAGACTTCTAAGAAAACTGAGGAGAACACACACACACACACATGTACAGTGGCTGCAAGAAGTATTATTTTTTATTTATTTATTTATTTTTCCGGGGGGGGGGGGCTGGAGCCTATCCCAGTTCCCTCAGGGCAAAAAGCAGGGAAACACCTTGGACAGATCAGCAGTCCATCACAGGTCAGGCACACAGATGGGCAATTTCACATTTCCAGTCCACCTGCTGTGCATGTCTTTGGACGGTGGGAGGAAACTCGCGCAGAAAGGACCTGGACCATCCTGCCTGGGAATCGAGCCCAGGACCTTCTCGCTGTGAGGGAACAGCGCTACCCACAGCGCCACCATGCCGCCCGTATTCAGACCCCTTTCGGTTTTGGGGCAGCACTGGCCTAGTGGTTTGGGAGTTGGCCACAAGATCGGAAGATTGTGGGTTCAAACCCCTTACCAGTAGGTTGCCCTGAGGTACCCCTGAGCAAGGTACCGTCCCAGTCACTGCTCCCCGGGCGCTTTCATAGCTGCCCCCTGCTGCACGTTGCTTGTGTGCATGGGTTAACTGCAGATGTCCAATTTCCTTGTGGTTCACTGTGTGCTGTGACCTCGCAATGATGTGAATGGTCACTTTCGCTTTATGCTGTAGCCTCTTCCTACAATCGTTAAATTTTTTATTTTTTTTCCTCATGAATCTACATTCAGTAATGACAGAGTAAAAACAGAATTGTAGACATTTCTGTAAATGTATTAACTGAAATATCACACTGACGTAAGTATTCAGACCTTTTGCAACAACACTTGGAATTTTGCTCAGACGCTCTTTCAGCAGCAGGGGCTGGAAGACTAGTCAGGGTTGAGGGATTGCAGAGAAGTACAGATATCCTCAAAGAAAACCTGTTCCTCAGTCTTCAGGATCTCCGACTAGGCCGAACGTTCACCTGACAATGACCCAAAGCACCCAGCGAAGACAACACCTTCGTGGCTTCGGGACAACTCTGTGAATGTCCTCGAGTGACCCAGCCAGAGTCCTGACTTGAACCCCATTGAAGATCTGTGGAGAACCCTGATCTGGTCCGCTGATGGTCCAAACTGACTGAGCTTGAGAGGATTTGCAAAGAAGAATGACAGAATTTCCCCAAATCCAGGTGTACAAAGCTTGTCGTATCAAACCCAAAAAGACTTGAGGCTGTAACTGCTGCTAAAGGCACTTCAACTGAGGACAATGCAAGGGTCTGAATACTTATGTCAATATAATATTTCAGCTTTTTCTTTTTGATTAACGTTTTAACATTCTTTTTAATTTCATCTTTTTAAAAATGTTGTAAATTCTGTTTTCACTTAGTCAGTATGGGATACTGAGTGTAGATTAATCAGAAATAAAAATGAATTAAAATGATTATAGCAGGGTGGAGTGAGAGTGAAAGGGACTGTTTACAGGACAGTAGTGAGACCAGCTATGTTGTATGGGTTGGAGACGGTGGTGCTGATGATCGCTGGGTGTGACGAGGATGGACAGGATTAGAAATGAGTATATTAGAGGGACAGCTCAGGTTAGACGCCTTGGAGACAAAGTTAGAGAAGCAAGGTTGCGTTGGTTTGGGACATGTCCAGAGGAGAGACCAGGATTATACTGGGAGGAGGAGGATGAAGAAGATGGAGACCAAAGAGGAGGTTTATGGACGTGGTGAGAGAGGACATGCAGGCGGTCGGTTGGAGTGGAGGAAGATGCAGAGGACAGGAAGAAATGGTGACGGTTGATCCGCTGTGGCGACCCCTAAATTGGAGCAGTCGAAAGAAGAAGAAGAGCGTCTGAATGAGTATTTAGTTTTTGTACTGTGTGTGTGTGTGTGTGTGTGTGTGTGTGTGTGTGTGTGTGTGTGTACTGTACTAACTCCTGTTTTTGTGCTATTTGTAATTAAAATTTTGTGAATATATATATATATATAACAAGGCCTGTTACTCTTTCAGCTGTGTTATTGTTTTTTATTTTGTTTAATAACCGCGGCTGGTTAAAGAGCAGAGCTCGGGCGAGGCGCAGCGCCGCCGCTGGGGGCGCTGTTTCTCCGCCGCGGACAGACGCGGCCTCGCCGCCGGAGGAGGAGTCTCGGGGTCGGAGGGAGGAAAGAAGAGAGAAAGCTGTAGACATAACAAATTCAGAGGGAGGACAGCGGAATAAGAGCGAGAAGAGAGGCCGAAACCGAAGCGCGGTGACAGAGAAGAGCAGCAGGATGATAGCGCCTTATTTCCTGGAGAATTTCTGGGTAAGCCGCTGGTTTTCTTTCCCTGTTCGCTCGGTTTGCTTTAACCGGCTCCAGAGACAGCCGTCCACTTAAGCAGACCCTCTCGGGGGCGTGTTTTTTATTTGTATTATTATTTTGGGCGTTTCTTCCTCTCGGTGTGTCCCCCCGGTGCAGTAAGGGGGGGGGTGACGCGCGGTATAGACTCCTGCCCGCTCCTCCCGCTCCCCCCGCCGGCGAGCGCCTCCTCCGCCAGCCCGGGGACTGGGCCTGGCGACCAGCGCTGGAGCACCGCCTCCTGCCCTGTGATTGGCTCTCAGCAGACGTCCAGGAATGTTGATGGTCTGGTTCACGAACCTGATTGGTTCTTCTCAGTGTCTATCGCCTGGTGTCCCTCCCCGCCAGCTCCTGGTCATTTTCTTCCGTAATTAAGTTGGAGTGAGAGTTCAGACTTTTCCATTAACGTTCATTAATCTATGAACGAAGGTCTTAATCAGCCCAGCGCTGTAAATTCTCATCATACTCCTGATCAGACGGAGGAACCTCCCACCAGACTGCAGGGTCGTCCTGTCAGCAGCCCCCCTGATAATGTCCAGATCTTTACAAATAAAAACGTGTAGCAGGCACATACACGCTTTGACCTTTGAGCAGTGTGTGTGTGTGTGTGTCTGTCTGTCTGTCTGGTTTGTGTGTGTGTGTGTGTGTGTGTGTGTGTGTGTGTGTGTGTGTGGACCTGGCTGTGCTGCAGATGTTCGTCATATGTTTGCAGAAATGAGAGGCAAACTTTCATGGCTGAATGCAGGGCCGGGTTACACGAGGGAGTTTATTGTAATCGTGATCATTTACATCACGATATTCTTTCTGAGTGTCGTGAATCTGTCAGAGATGTAAAGAACACAGGTGAGCGTGTCTCTACAGAGAGAGCACTTAGTCCTGTTTAAAGTGAAAGTAACTGCTGGTCCAGGATTCGAACCCGCAGCCTTTGGATCCTGAGGCCTCGTCCCTCACCGCTCAGCCACCACTGCTTAACCGGACTGAGTGCAGTGTTTGGGACGTTGATGAAAAACAATGTCTCCAAATTGTTTGTGTCACTACTTTTTCTTCATTCAAACTTACGAGGGAAAAAAAAAATATCATGACATTGTGTATCATTCAAATTCAATCTCACGCAGCCCTCGATGAATACCGGTCCGCACAGTTGCTCGACACTGTTTCCATCTGGTAAAATCTTTCCGTCCTCCTTTCTGGATGTCTATCCATTGTAAGCCATTGTAAAAGCCTACTTGCAATGGGATTGTTAAGAGTAGAAATGTGTGCTTTATAAAAATAAAGTTACACCAGAACAGAGATTGAAGATGTTTGGAATCAGACTCCAGACTCCTTAAAGTGGAGCCCCACCGTCTTTTTAAAAAAATGAATCAAACTAAGGTCAGTAGGGGTAGTGGTAGGATACTCGCCTACAGAACAAGAGGTTGCAGGTTCAAATCCCACTCTAGCAGCTCCACCACTGGGTTCCTGAGCATTACCCTTAACCCCAAGTTGCCCCAGGGAGACTGTCCCTGTAATCAGGAAGTGTAAGTCGCTCTGGATAACAGTGTCTGCTAAATGCTGTAAATTTAAATGGTTAGGCAGGAACACACCGATGTAAAATGGTTCACAAGGGGGTGATAGGAACCAGCCATCAGAAGAAACAAATTGCATCAAATGGTTATGAATAGTAGCTTTTCAGGGTGTTTCTCCTGCTTTCATTCTGTGGGTGGATGGGCTGCATCACACACAGCGACCCTGGTTTAGTGCAAACGTCTTGGTTGGATAAGAACATTCCAGAGAAGCTTTTAGGCCGAAATTCTTCCCCCACAACATCTTTTTAATTTAGCTCTTTTGAATGATTTTTAAATGAATGAATGAACTCAGAAGTCCCGTGTTAGTTTTACTCGGTTCGCTCGGTGGATTCTGTCAGTGCGGCCTAATCCACGTCAGTAAGATTTCTCTCAGAGTTTCACACCTAAACTCTTTGTGTGACTGTATTCAAAAGACCGAATTATGTCAAAATGTGGGAAAAAAAAGAGCGGAATTGATCTTTAATGGCCGCGCTCAGCTGAGCGTGGCTGCTGGTGTTCTTGCTGGACGAGGCTGAATGATTGCCTCCGTGGTGGTCAAGGCTTTCTCTGATGTGTAGACCCAGTGACCACTGAATAACATTCAAGCTGAAGACAATGAGATGAGGAAAGCTAGATGCGTTGGGATTACAAACCGGGGGGTAATGCTACTCAATCAGATCTTTGTGTGGATGAACTCGGTAGGACGGCAACGGCCACCATCAGCTGTGTGTTTGTAATGCAGGACACACACATGAACACACACACGACCTCAGTCGTTCCCAGAATGGCACAGCCTTCCTGCTCTTCCAGCTCCGACACACTCTCTGTCACACTGCTATCTCAGACAAATGTGGAAATTGTGCAGGGTGCGAGGAGGGCTGGGGGCAGGGGTTTGATTCCTCCATAGGAGCAACCGTCAAGGATTCTTGACTCCTTTTAAAGCATTTCTGTAGTGGACAGCACAGCTTACCAGCAACACAGGCTTTGTAGGAGAGACCCAAACCACGAGGATGGAAAACACTCTGTTGGAAGTGTGCAGGGAGTAGTGAACAACAGGTAATAGCTTTGCAGGAGAGGGTGGGAAAGTCGACTTGTCCCGCGGAGAGCGCACATAGCTTCTTGTTTGTGTTGGGTTGTGAATCAAGTGTAGTTTCTTAAACCCACATCCTCTGTTCAGTGTGAAATAAAGAGACTTTGGGACCATCTGGAATGGAATACAGTCCCCTGCAGGCCATATCACACATTAATGATGAACTAATACTTGCTTAAGCTTCATTTTCCTACAAATCATGTTACAATTTCTGTGAATTTGAAGAGAGTAGGTCAACATATCAAAAAGAATACTGAATTGGCTAATTAGCTTTGACATAAATGGAACAGTGTTAACTCTGTCCATCCATTTTCTGAGCCGCTTATCCTGACCAGGGTTGGGGGTGCTGGACTGTTTCCATCATGTGGCAAACACAGGCAAATGCACAGTCACACCTAGGGGGACAAGGTGTGAGGGAATCGAACCCACAATCTTCCGATGCTGGGGCAAACTCCCTAACCACTAGGCCACCGCTGCCACCTTTCTGAAGCATTTAAATCATTTACACATTTACACAAAACTCCCTCAGGGGAAGATGCCGAGCTGCCCTGTGCAAGACTACACACCCACTGTTTCCCCAAAGCTGAAAAAAATGTTCATATCTTCCAGGTCTGTGGTGTACATTTTGCTTTTGATGGACAACGATTTTGACACTTTTCTCTGTTCAAGCACAAAAGCCCCATTGAGTCAGAATACATTTACAATGGAAACCACTGGGCAGATTCTGCAGCTTGAGTATTCCTTTAAACCCAAGGTCAGACCTTTCCCAGAGAGAGAGGCTTGTAAGGACATCCTTACTGGACAGTCCTCCACTGTTGATTCCGTTTAGTGAGAACTTTCACCCTTGGACCCCGGATGCACCCCAGTTTTAGAAACCTGCGAGTGTGTATATTTCATTAAACGTTTCAAAGTGGTTTGGGGCGGAAAAAAATTCTATTCATGAAAGATGGAAAATGCTGATTGTTTCCATTTAAGACTCATCTGTTGCACCTGGGCCTGTTTTTCTCTGTCTTTAACTGACACACAGGCTGTCATACGTGGTTTGCGCTGAAGAGGTGTGTGAGGGTGTCTCTAAAATGAGACCTGCCTTGTACTCACCACAACAAAGGAATGTGTTGAGGAAACCATATTTCCTCGTTCCCCACAGACAAAAACATGACACCACATCAGACCACACCAAAAGATGTTTCTCACTGTGCTGCAGGTTTCATTGTTTTGACTGTTCGACCTTTTTTTTCTGTGTCTCGTATTCTGTCCTGGTTGTGCCTTTTATTGTTATGTGACTTGTGAGCGACAAAAAAAAAAAAAAAAAAAAAATCATATTTTTACAACAACCCATAACTGGCCATTTATAGCGTCTCTTTAGACAAAGGTTGCAAAGTGGCAGAACATCATTGCGCTTGAGGACATTTTCATGATGTATTGCTAATCAAAAAGAATCAAAAAATGACTATTTAAAAAGAAAATGCTTACAAGCGTTCGTCAATCCCTATCAAGAGGAGATCTCAAGTTTCAGCCACCCAAGGCTGAGAGCACAGGACGACCACCCTCTTCTCCTATCGGTCAGTGTGATTATTAATGCAAATGCTAGCCATTACCCCTGTCCTGGTAGAAGTGACCAAGTCATTTAACCTCCACGACTCTTTGTCCAAAAAAAAAAAAAAAATCTGTAACACAAAGGTATAATGTGGTGATTTCCAGTCTGCCATGCCTTACTCTGCATATTACACAGGTACTGATCTCCATGACAGACTGGGGCAGCGGTGGCCTAATGGTTAGGGTGTAAGCCCCAGGGATCGGAAGGTCATGGGTTCGAGTCCTGGTCCCGTAGGTTTCCCTGAGCAAGGTACCGTCCCCGCCACTTCTCCGTAGGCACTTTAAATAGCGGCACAGTTTGTGTGGCTGAAAAGGAGGGTGGAATTCCGTTGTGTTTCACTGTGTACTTTGCTGTGTTTCACGAGAATAGTCACTTTCACTTAACTTTGAACTATTTCTTACTCTAGAAAAGCATATTTGATCTCTTATCTAGAAGCAAGGCTATAACTATATAAAGTAAAGCATACATTTTTGATTGAAAGATCATAAATTTCAGTTGTAACGAACAAATTGAGATCATTTGAACACGCTGGGTGAGGGAACAATTCCTCAAACGTAGGCTGGTGCGGTCACTGTTTAACTGGCGGTGCTTGGAGGGTGTTTGGAGTGGTAATAATTATAATTGACCCACACCATACAGCAGGGGTCAGCTATTTAAAGCACCTGGGGAGCACCTTGCTCAAGGGTACCTCAGGGCAACCTACAGGTCTAGGATTTAACCCATTACCTTCACATTCTGGGGCCAACTCCCTAAACACTAGTCCACCGCTACCCCAAATGCATCCTCTGCATTTCATCCACACATGCAGCACGGGCAGCTACATCCAGGGAGCAATGACGCGGACAGTGCCTTGCTCAAGCGTACCTAAGGGCAGCCTACTGGTCTGGGATTCGAACACACAACGTTTAATCCTGGGGCCAACTCTCTAACACTAGGCCACCACTGCCACATGCTTGCCAAATGTTGCTTCTGCTTCTGATGTTGATTTTCAGAAACCCAGTGCAACACATTTTCAGACCTATAGTTAGATTGCTGTGGTTAATGTTCCACAACAGCATCTCCGCCACCCTCTGCTTCTGGAGGACGACTGCTCGGGTTGATCTTGGTTGATCATCGTTACGACCTTTGCGTTCGTCACTATAGGGAAACAGTTCTGTATGATACCAAGGTGTGGCTGCGGATAAACATTTTCTTGATGTGCAGGTTTCACTTGCGCATCTCCAGACAGTTCAGGAGGTGACTGGCATCAATCCTCCTGAACTTTGGCACACTCCTTGGGCAGGAATATTTTTCAGGTCTGCCTGCTTGGTGTCTCGGGCCAATTATAAACTGAATCAAGAGGCCAAACACTGTGGTTCATTTCGAGTGAAATAAAGCCTCCTGGAAAGTAGTTAAAGATGCACTTTGACAGTTGTCTTGTCGTACAGAACACCTTTAGTTAAACCTTTTGCCTTCGTGGCTTTTAGTCAGTGTGTTCAGTTTAACCAGGCCTTCTTAGTGTTTAATGTTCTTTAGCGCCAGAGCTGGCAGCTGTTATTCTGATATAATGATTTCTAAATGAGCTTGTCTTAGTATTTTTGTGATTTATTCAAATAAATCATCAAAAGTTTGTTATTAGTGAATTAAAAGAGCCTGAATTGATTGTGTTGGTTCTGAAGGTTTCTGACTGAGCATATGATGCAACTAAAATGCAAAGATAAATTTCTTCCATCGAAATGTTCAGGTATAAACTGACTGGTCATCAGCAGGGCGTCTTTTAATCGTATCTTGCTTGTGTTATGCAAATGAGCGCCTAGCTAAACTAGTGGTGTTCAGAGTGAACTCCAGGTGACCATATTTGTGTAATCTTATTTTGAGCAGTCTTTCAGCTTTTAGCAGCCTGAGATGTCTCAAAGGGGTCCATCTTCTATATTTTTGTCACTTTCATTTTTTGCTTGGTGTTTGTGTACCAAAATTCAGAATTCCTCATAAATTCATTTTTAATGGACCCTTTTCCAACATTTCATTTCTCTTAAAGTGACCCAGGCTCTTTGTTACTGTGACTATGACTGATATGTATAAATTATTTCTTTTCTGAAAATCTTTTTGTTGCTTTTTCATTATTGCAGCTCCGCGCCAGGTGAAGGAGAGATTTATATTCTTCTTATAGTCTTAGTTTTTGTGATGTCACGGAAATTAGGATTTGAAAATGTCCTCATATGGACTGTATGGATAGAAGAATAAATGCACATTTCAAGGCTCTAGCAGCTGTTAGTCTCCTGGACTACCGCATGTTAAAAGCCTTGATATAAGAAAGTTCCATCTTTCAGTATTTGTGCTTATTAAATGTTGCTGATGTGACACATGGCCTTATAGATGCTTTAATTGTGACCCTTCTTCGTTGTCGTGTACGGAGATGGTGCATCTGTCTAGCAGATGTCTTCAACAAAAAGAGTCTCCAATAGGGGGGCGCTTACAATCAAAAGGTCACTTATGTGTCGTTCATTTGCCGTGAATGAGATTCAGTTGACCTTTGACCCTTTTATGGCCTTAATGTTTTCTTTTCACCACACCCTCTCATAATTGTTTGACCTGCAAAAAAAAAAAAAGAAGCATCTGCAGTAAGGGCAGTAACTGGTAACGGGACTTTTTTGAAACCCACAGCATTCAACCTTTGATCAGTCAGAAGTTGTATAGGACGTCTGCGATGGGCTGGCGACCTGTCCAGGGGTGCGTCCCCCTGTTCTTCGCCCTGTGTTTGCTGGGTTGGACTCCAGCACTCCCTGCGACCCCGTTTGGGACAAAGCGGCAGCAAATGACTGACTGACCGACTGTATAGGACGTATGAGGGGAATCTTTAGTGTTTTTAAAACTCCTCTGTCTATTCATCTCATCTGTCGATGTTTATTCTCTTGCTATGAGTGGTGCTGGTCTAATGGTAGGATACTCGCCCTGTGGACCAAGAGGTTGCAGGTTTAAATTTCACCTCCAGCACTACCACCATTGGTTTCCTGAGCAAATCCCTCAGCCCCAAGTTTCTCCAGGAAGACTGTCCCTGTAATCAGGAAATGGGACTCGCTCTGGACATGCGTGTGTCAGCTAAATGCCGTAATGATTATTGATTTAATAAAACAATAGAAATTCAAATGACTCATAAAAATATACATATACAAAAAAATATTACAAAATCATGTTGCAATTTTATTACATCCGTCAACATCTGTAGAGCACTCGTAGTGGGCAGTTTTATTGGGGAGAATTTGTGCCAGGATGTCACTAGTTTAGTGGTCTGCGTTTTCAGAGCGAAAGAGAAATCTTTCAAACCGATTGCCTGCGGATAATAACGGAAATGTTTTGAAGAAGAAGATGAAAATCTGAAGTGAGTTGTCCTGAGTTTTCAACCTGAATAAATCGGAAATCTTTCCTGCAAGTTCTTTAGTTCCGCTGCTTTTCATCATCACCTCCACTATCCTTATGATAATGATTACTATTACTAAAACAATCATTTCCAGCTATAAACATTATTTACACACCACCTTTCATACACCTGAAGTGCTCTTGTGTGCAAAAAAAAACCCAAGACAAATAAAAGTGGGGAAAAAACCAAAATAAAATCAAAAATGTGAAAGCACAGTTATAGAAAACTGATCTCGACAGTTGTAGAACTTATTATTTATAAAATGAAGTTGCTCCGTTGTTGACATATAAACCAGTCCATGGTATAACAGTGCCATCATTTACTCTCCCAGAGCACTGATTAAACCATTAGTACTGATTTCCTTTTATACATTATGTCTCTGCATGTAATTAAAAGTGGTAGATTATCGGCCACCACAAGGATTTTAAACCTCTAATGGATCGTGGGCTTGGAGTTTTTCTAGGTTCCACACAATCCACTGATGTAGCACATTTCTCCTTGGTTCACATCTTACCCTGCTTTCATTTGTTTCAGGAGACACATGCAGGTGAAATGATCCAGTTCACGTTCATACTTGTCCACATCGGTTTCACAAAACCTTCAGCTTCTTTTTAGAGGACGCAGTGTGGAGTTCTCCTTTAACTAGTGTCTCGGTTCTCCTGTGCAGTTTCCCTGTGCGTTAGCCTTACAGCTCCAGGGCCAAACTGAACAAGCAGGCCTCAGACAATACACGTGCCTCGGGGTTCGGGGAAATGTTGTTCGCTTCTTGATGATTTTCTTTAGGGAAGGCATGCTTGGCATGTTTTCATGCACAGAAGTCATTGACTGGGCTTTAAGGAGATGAAATAAATAGTGTTCAATAGAACAATTAAGAAATGAACACCCGTACTACACAAAACATTGAACGTTTCGTGCAGAATATTAAATGTAAGGTTTTCATGTTAAGGAACAAGTTCACCTTTTTAATAATTTCTAGATGTATTACAAATTTCCTTGGCAAAATAATCTGTGTATCTTTTTTTTGGTCAGCAGTGCTGTGCAGCAAAAGGCTGGTCTTGTTTTATAAGTTTATCTCAGCGGCTGAGCCTAGATCTATTAAATTAGGGCTACATCCTGTTTTCTCGTTCTTAAACAGAGTGGAGAAACCACGTACACGTCCACATAACACACACCGATGACAACATGCCTTCTGCACATTACTGCACTAGACTATTTGACTTTTTAAAAAAAAAAAAAAAAAAAACCCAGACGGAATGTAAATACTGTTAGCAGTTATTTAAGCAGACCGGTGTGTTGAACCAGTGTAGTTATCCTACGCGACTACACAGTCTCCTGTAACTGGGTTGAAAAAATTACTCTGGATTACAGTTGTAGCTCATGTGCATGCAGACCGCTTATTGTGGCCAAAACAAAAATCAGCCATGTGCAAAGTTCACGCCCGTGCAGTACGTCTCTCTCACACACACGCATGATCACACACACCTCGGCCTCCTTTTCCCTAAGGCTTATGTTTGGTTTCTGTTTGTTTGGTTTGACGTGGGCAGTCTTGTCACTAGAGAACTGCTGAAACCACACACAAACACAGCGACATGCAGCACCATTATTAGATCTTCTGACCATTTCTCATGCTCAGAATGTCAGCAGCTAACCGCAGCGTTCCCCGTTTCATTCCTCGCTTATTGCAGCTCCGTAGAAGGCCTGCTTGTCTTTGTTTTGCTGCATTTTCTGTCTTTGCTTGCTCAAAGCCTTATGACTCGCATGACGTACTTCAACCTTTTTTCAGTAATCCTAAAATTTCCTTCATCTTTTTATTTGTGATCAAGTTAGGCAGCACTTTTGAGTGATTTCAGTGTGTTGAGAAACTGTTTTTAGTTTATGATGTAATTCTTGTGTGGCTGTGATCATCTTACTTTCATGCACTTCTTTGTCAGGTTGGTTGATTAAGAGAAATGTTAAAAAAAAAATGCTCATTGTTTATTTCCCTACAGAGGGGACGTCCAAAGCCTGATCCAAAAAGGTCAAGAAACGGGTGTTTAATGCTAGTTTTCTGGGATGACAATCCAGCTTGTGTTAATGCCGAGCTGATGACGCTGGATGGACATTTGAAGGTGTCTGAAGGACACTCTTATATTGTCTTGACTTTTCAGTAAAGACCCTCAGCTTCGGAAATGGTTCATTACCAGCAACGACTTCCATAGGCTGCTCTCTGAGTTCAACCAGTGACCGCCTGGAAGATCAGCAGTGCCTTTTATTTTCTTTTTTCTTGATACTGATGATTTCTCTGTCGTTACTTAATTATTAATGGGGGGATCTGACGTGTCAGGCCTACATTCGAACCAATGAGGGAGCGCGTTCAGCTGGAATTGGGGAGATACCTCAGAGAAAGAACGTGAACGTGACAACCCTTGTCATTGCGAGGTCACAGCACAGCACACAGTGAACCACAATGAAATTGGACCTCTGCATTTAACCCATGCAAACACCGTGCAGCAGTGGGCAGCTGTTGAAAGCGCCCGGGGAGCAGTGGCGGAGACAGTACCTTGCTGAAGGGTACCTCAGGGCAACCTGCTGGTGAGGTAATCGAACCCACAATTTTCCGATGCAGCGGCAACTCCCTAACCACTAGGTGAAGTTAAAATGCATCTTTTTCTAGAAATGATTCAGCTTTCTATGAAAGCGCCATTGTATTACACTTTGTTTTCCCTACACTGCCTTTAATTGGAAGCATAAAGTTTGACACTGCTAAGTGTGTACTAGCCTTTCATGCAGAGTGGATTAGAGGAAACACATGGCTCACAGCATCGAATCACTGAGCAGAGATCCTGGCATTGTGCGGGTGCGTAAGGTGCAGACGCCCAAACTGGTTTCCTGAGTTTGTTGTTATTTTCCTTTTGTATTTTCTAATGTCTCTGCATTTTTTTTTTTTTTAGTGCAGAACTGGGCCTTTCCTGCCTTTCTTCCATCTCACACACACACACACACACACACACACACACACACACACACACACACAAAGAATGCCGCACTTCCCATACACATACTTTTGTCTGTAAAGGGTTTAATCACAGTCAAACCTATAATGTTTTTGTGTGATATTATTATTAATAAATATAAAAGCTTTTTTGCATACTGCATGTGGCGTGATATGCTGAGCAAACAGTAAAGGGAGGAAAATGGTGAGTGGAAATTCGAGAGGAAGCATACTTTCGTGTGCACACACACATTCAGCTCATGCAGTGAAATTAAAAGTGATGAGACAGCTGTTTGGGGGTGTTAAAGGAATATACGTCACTTGTAGAAAAAGAAAAAGTTCCTGAAAGACCCATAGGAACCTTTCTAACCGTATCTCCATTAATGGGGATTTTTGTTCTTCAAGTTGTGAAACTTGTCAGCCCTTCGTGAACGTCTGTATTTAACTCTGATAATCGCTCACTAATGGTTTTTAATGCCCAGAAGTGAAGTTTAATGGACACACAGAAAGAAGCAGTTCTGAAAAAACAGGATTACCGCCCAAGTCTATTGGGTTTTTTTTTTTTATCTGACATGATTACTTAATAAAAATTGGTTAAAATGTACCTTCTTTATTAATCAGCATTTTCAGTTTTAATTACCAGTTTTCCGACTGGTCTCTCCAACAGTAAGAGATGAAGCCAGATGGACGCACCCATTGCAACATGGTGTTTGTTTATAAAACAGCTTTTTTTGTGCTGGCAGAACTGCTCTGACCTGTCATGGCATGGACTCCACAGCTTATCAGCGTCCTGGAGGGGAAGAGAGAGAACCAGGATTAACTACAAAAGGAAGGGTGTCAATCTCCAGTCCTGGATGACCGATGTCCTGCACAGTTTGACAGTTGCCCTCCTCCCACACACGCACTACACCTGGGAATAAATGTGAACCAGATGTGTTTTAGGAGGAAAATCATCCAGTTGTGCTGGGCAATCCCTCCTGGGCTGGAGATGGACACCAGACCTCCTGAAGCTGGTGGTGGCAAAGCTGGGAAATCTTTTCTTGCCATTTCTGTGGATGTTGCTTTGACACGCACATTGGTACGCGTTATGGTAGTGGCCTCTTTTAGTGGTGGCCTATGTTCAGGAATGGTTTAAAGGAACATGCAGAACATAAGGTTACAGAGCTTCCATACCTTTAGAGTCCATCTAGCCCATGACTTAAAGGGTCAGAGTGAGTTTGGCAGCACAAGGCATCTGGTTTTAATGTTTTGGCCGACTGGTGTTTATGCGATTACTAAACGCTCTATGGCTTTTTGTAAAATTGGGGAAATAAATGTGTGAGTGAGAAAGACCAACATCGTAATGTTCAGTCTTGCGAAACTAACAGTCACTGACCTCTTGAAATGAAGGGCAACAGTAACCGGACGTGTAGCCGGGTGGGTGTGGCATGTTAAAGGCAGTGCCGAGTTGATAGGCCGAGTTAAAGGTGGGGCTTCGTTTGTTGCTATCTCGCGTGCAGGCCTGCTTAATTATTGATACCATACAGTTTTTGTGACAGCAGTGACTTGGCTAGTTAGGGTGCTAAGAGGAACCGTCTTTTTACCTGAAAGGTTAAAGAGTGTCAGCATTAATCTGTTAAAACAGGGTTCTTTATGGCTCTGCTCTGGCCTCTGCTTGCTCTTTCTATTAGGCCTTTTCTTCCAATTGATCCCCATCAGGCAGAAACACCCTCGGTTCCTTCCTGCCTGAATCGCTCATGCCCTGTCCTGCCCTGCCCCTGGAGGAATGTCCAGAGGTTCTCACCATGGCAACAGCTTGAGGAACAACAGCAATCTAGCTAAATTTCTGTGAGCAAGAGTTTGCTAATCAGACCCAAATAAGCTTAAATCCCTAGTTACCTTTCAGAATGAGTCTGGGCAGGTGAAAACGTGTTAAATATAGATAATACTTTTAGATATTTAAAAAAACAGTACACTTGAGTCGAGAGCCGCCCCTCATTTCTTCACTTTCTTAATGTTTGTTGAGGAATAATTCTCCAGGCTTCCTGAAGAACAAAGGACATTTTTTGTCTCCAGTCCCTGAACCTGAGCAGTGTCAGAAGATTGTTTTTTATTGGTTTAGCCACACAGTGACCAACATATGAATCACTCCAGCAGAGCAAAGTGTCTAACGTAAGACATGAAGCAATGAAGAAACAGGTACAGTTACTGATGATGCTGAACACTGAGTGCTAGGAAGCCCTTTATTAAGGTGTTTTGTATCTTTAAGTCACATTGCAGGCTGATGTACTAAAATATTTGTTCCCTTTTCTTTCATTTAATCTACACAGTATGTGAAAGATAAGGAAGTTTGAGAGGCATAAAATAGTACATTTGCACAAAAGAAAATGATCTCTATCAAAATGTAAAGAAATGAGGGGTGGCTAAAGAGTTTTACACAGTGCTGTATGTTGTTTTTTGTTTGAAATCTGCCACTTTGTACATTTTATTGTGTGAAAAATAATTGCACAACAGTTTTCTAGTGACAAACTATGGATATATTTCTTAGATTTCACTCTTTTTACTTACCGAGGTGTTTTCCAGTTTACCCTGCAGTTTAGTCAGTCAGTCATTGTCTGCCGCTTGTCCGAAACAGGGTCGCGGGGGGGTGCTGGAGTCCAACCCAGCTCACACAGGGCGAAGGACAGGGGACACACCCTGGACTGGTCGCCAGCCCATCACAAGGAGGAGCGGGACGGGGACGGCACCTTGCTCAAGGGTACCTCAGGGCAACCTATTGGGAAGGGGTTCGACCCCCCCCCGATCCTTCCGACCATGCGACCGACGCCCTAACCAATAGGCCACCGCTGCCGCCCCCACCCCCATGCAGTTTACATTGTCTAAAGTGACTCAAATAAGATCTCATACTAATTTACATTCACACTTATGCTACGCGCTTATGCACCTGATATATTGTGCTGAAAGATGCCCGTTCGCGTCCTGCACAAGCTGCTGTCTTATCAAGTTCATCTCTAGGATTTCTAACATTCGGTTACTTTACTCTGCCAGTAATGAAGCTAAAACTACCATTTAGAGATTATTTCCTCTGAACTCTTTTGTAAACCGTTGGCCAATGTTGAGATATGAAGTGCCTCTTTTAGTTTTAGTTTTTTTTTAGCTTTAAGTGATGGAAACTTCTAAATATAAACTGAAAATGAAAACTGCATAAATAAGCACACACCAGCATGTTTGTTAAGTGTGTGTTTTAGATGACTGGATTACTGAATTCTGTTTCAAATGTAAATGGGCCAAAGCTTGCTAAATGGCCATATATATATATATATATATATATATATATTTTTTTTTTTTTTTTAATTTATTTAGCTTGTCAATGAATCATTCATGTCATTTCTGCTTCTTCAAGAAGAGCCATTTAACCTTGAAAAAGGCCTTAAAGTATTCCAATGTTTTGTCTGTTGTTTTTTCTTTTTTTAAGATGTACCTGAAGTCACGTCCCAAAGCACTGATTTTGACCATTTATATACCATCACACGGTACATTTTTATTTTGGCTCTATATTTTGGAATCTTCTCCCTCTTTATTTTTCTTTTTATTCTGAAAGCGTTTAGGTGGGCAGCGAGTGTTGAGTACTAAAACGCATTTATTATGAATGAGTCCACCTCTTGCATTTTTAACATCACGACACTAGACACTACAAACCCTATAACCATGGTTACCATACAAAACACCTCTGTTGCAGTTCCTCGACCCACGGAATATTTTTTCTGATCTTGAAATGTAAATTTAACCCGAACTAAAGAAGCTGAACCATGGCAAGGATGAATATGGTGGATCAAAAAGTCTTAAGGAGGCATTTGGCTGCCATGCAGGCCATGAGAGCAGTGATGGAGTCGACTAACGTGGTAAAGAAGTGCAGCGGTCCTTTCTGTGCGATTTGTTCACGCTGAAAGTTGTACCTGTTCTCTTCCTTCTGGTAAGTGTGGCTCAACAGTTGGTGTTTTTTCTTTCTTGTAGGGTGAAAAGAACAATGGATTTGATGTTCTCTACCATAACATGAAACATGGGCAGATATCCAGCAAGGAGCTTGCAGATTTCATTAGAGAAAGGTAAGGTACTTGGGTTTTTTACACACCACTGGTCAGTACTGGTTATAAATGCCGTTCATAACCCCGTCCTGGGCACGGTGGGGGCAGATGTTGTTCTCTCAAAAACGAAAGCAACACAGGCTGATGCCTGTTGTTCCTTACACCCCGAAATTATAAATGGATGGATGGATTTTTGACTTTTCCCTAAATTACTCTATGAATCTTACTTGCAGACACCTTTTTTTTGTGTGTGTAGGCTTTTCGGGCCCTTTATTATGCGTTTTTAAATAAATGCCCTGCAATGGACTGACTACCTGTTCGGGGTGTTCCACCTTTTGCCCTATGGGATCAGGGATAGACTCCAGCCATCCCTTATTTTATAGCGGCCATGTGTCTTTCTGCCATTTCATTAGAGAAAGAAATGGCATCAGATGAAGAAGACAAGTTAAAAGCTACAACAAGGAGACTCTACATACCTCAGCTGACTCCTTTTTTTCTAGCTCAGGCTCAAAATCTTCACTCTAGCATCTCTTTTGTGTGACCCGAAGAGTTTAAGGGTTGCACTAGCTTAGTTGTATTTCCAGGCTTGGCCATTTTTTCACATTTACAGCATTTAGCCTTATCCAGAACGACTTCCATGTCCTAATTACAGGGACAGTCCCCCCCGGAGCAACTCAGGGTTAAGGGTCTTGCTCAGGGACCCAGTGGTGGTAGTGCCAGAGGTGGGATTTGAACCTGGGACCTCTTGAGCCATAGGTCCATAGGCAAGTATCCTACCACTGGACCCCACCACCTCACAGCCCCGCTGAAGACCCGCTGTCCACCACATTGTATTGTTTCTACTTTCAGTGTCCCTGATTTAACTATCAGCTCCTTAATGACCCCTCGCAGAGTTGAAGAAGGTGTGTTAAACTAGAAAAGCACAGATATGTACAGGGAAGTGAGGTAATGCTGGGCTAGGACAGCAGTCAGGACTGGTTAAGCAACATGCAATTCCCTTTGGTTGCATCAGGCTCTAGAGTAAGGCATGCTGGGTATTGTAGTGAGAGAATATGTAATAATGTGTATTTTATTGAACCAATGAGGGTGAGTGGTACATTCCTGCGCTGTAAAAAAAAAAAAATAATACAAATACCAGGTTGCTGTAAACTGCGTCTCACGAACAGGCGTCAATGTGAAAAGCTTTCAACACATTGCTGACGTGATGGTAAGATATCGCAGTCATATGTGGCATCTGAGTTATGCTGATTCGAACAGTGTGATCTAAATCAGTGTTTCCCCACTGCTGTACATCAGTTTTTCCTGGCACGAAAAACAGGGGACTGTCCCCTTGAAAAAGAGTTGGTGGCTTAAAGCTGGTTGACTGTCCTGTTTCATAAGAACCCAGTGCAGCTCATGAAGAGCTTGTTATCACCCCCGTTAATCAACGACCATCCCACAACACTGCATGGACTGCAGTGATTCAACATGGCTGCATCTGTTTATGAAACACTCAGTGATGGGTCCTTTAAGGAAACAAAAATGGTTTTCAAAAAAAGAATCCGTTCTGGCACCCAGGTTTAGATTATCACGTTAGAATTAGTCCTTGTACATTTGTGGTGTTTGCTAACACAGCAACGCCAGATCCTATCTAAGTTTAATGTACTTCTTGAGGTGACCCATTGACCTCTTCATGAGCTTCATGAGGTCTAACTTACGAACCATGACAGTCACCCAGCCTTGCCTGGAGCAAGTCTGACATGCAGCACAAACCTGAGGTTAACAGCTCTTGCCCAGCCTGGATGAGTGACTGACAAGTCTTGCTTTTTTTTCAACGAAAGGCTGAGAAATGCACACACATTCACAGAGTCACATCCAGGGGACAATTTAGCATCTCCAGGTTATGTTACTTCTTTGGGGGGGTATCCAATACACAGAGTGGAGTAGTGGGCAGCCAAAGATCCAGCACCCGGGAGCAATGCTGGGGACAGTAAAAGGTGCCGCATGGTAAACTACTGGTCTGATAATCATCACTAGGCCACCACCAGACTGCTTTCCTCATGTACTAAAAAAAAAAAAAAATGTTGAGACAGCAGAGAACTGACCTAAACAGTGGCTTCTAGTTCAACACACTTAATCTCCAGGCTAGAACAGGCCATTAGCACTGCTGTGCCGTCTTCTGCTTGACTCGGCTTGATATTCAGGCTTTTGCTTGCTCCCCCATTCATGAATAAACCTCCCTGAAACATTGAAAGGCTTCTTTTGCAGAGGCAGGAGCTCTCCCACCATCGGCAACGGTCTGAAAAATGTTACCGTGTCCTCCACAGGATGGCACCATAGTCTGTGTTTTGGTGCGCACATCTCACTATGGGACTGATGAGGTTATTTGTTCCAAAATTAACCAAAAGGGCCACGGAATAAACATCACGGAACACGGTCTCCTCATGAGCGTTCCACCGTTTGTTTTCAAATGATCAAAGGCTCCTGAAGCTGGGCAGGAAATTCACCTGTTCCACGCAAAGACATAACTCAAAAGAACGAGAGAAGGCTGGCGCTTCTTTGTGGAAAGAGTTTTTAAGGTGGGCTTAGAGCGCCGTGGGGCTGAAAATGTGCACGGGGGAAGACGAGGGGAATTTTTTTTCAAGCGTCACTGTGCCGTAATGACTCATGATGTTACATGATTTCATGAGCTCTAAAGATGGGTTTATATATAAACTTGAAGGTTCCAGTGTGGGTTTTTTCTACCTGAAAACAGGCAGAATTTTATTCGCCCCCTTGTGGGCAGATTGTGACACAGTGTGATTTGAGATCATGGGCTTGGGCAGCAAAAAACGGAAAGCACACACCTCCTTTGTGGATAATTAGTGGCACTTATTGGTTTAAAATATATCCCTTCGCATTATGAGGCATCGCTCTGAAGGCACTAACTGCACTGATGAATTTGAATCAGGAATAATCTGTTGTAATGTTGAATTCAAAATTCGTTATTCAAAATGTTGAACAATGTATTTTTCTGTTATTGCTATATTTACTGTCAAATAACTGTAATCCAACTGCATTAGTTGAATTAAATTGTGAGATTTTTGTGTTTGTAAATGTAATATTTGATAAACACTGAAGCTGCATTTGGGAAATCTATGAAAAGAAACATTTTTGATTCCTGTGATGTGATAAACTGCACCCAGAGCCAGAGACTAAAGAAAAGAAATTACAGGACCCATACCTTCATATATTTTCAGTCTCTAGCCTTTATTGTTTTCTGAGGGTCTCTTGCTGCTGTCAGTAATTATAGTACACTGACCAGCTGTGCGTTTCTTTACAAAAACAGCATCGTTAGACTTTACTTTTTTTTTTTCTGCTTTTTTTCTTTTTGTTTTGCAGTACAGTGTGAGAAATGTTGATGAAAACCAATTAAATGAAAAAAATTATTTGTTCTTCCTTCATTCAAACTAACCAGATGTCCAATAAGTAAACATCATGTATCGTTTTCATTAAGTGTAAAGATACTGCATTTTTTTGCTATATTGCCCACCCTTGCAGTCTGAAAGACTGATTGCGACTTGGTCAGCGTTCAGCATCTCCAGGCTGAATTGGTGGATTTAAGTAAGTGGTGACGGTGTGGCATCACACAAACTCAAAATGGGCTGCATTGGAAGTATGGAGATTAAGAATGAAGGTATTCTTAAATATTTAGCAGTGTTTACCGACAATATCAAACAGAAAAACTAATTGCCATCATCTTTTTTACAATGTCTTGGGTCCTACGGAAACAGGAGGCAAGTTGAGTACAAAGAAGGAACCAGGAGAGGACCATAACACTCAATACACACCTGCAGGTCCCTCAGAGCTGAGACCGAGTCAGTCTCCTGAGGATTTAATCTCATATTCTCTTCTTATCTTAATTAACATTTGTGTCCCATCACTGTAAGGTGGTATTGCACAGAAGTGTGTTTTTCTGTCTCCCTGTGTGTGTTTGAGAGTTTTTTATTTTCTTTAATGTTTTTCTGCTCGCAGGGCCACCATCGAGGAGACGTACTCCAGATCAATGATCAAATTGGCCAAATCTGCCAGCAACTTTTCACAGTTGGGGTAAGTGTGTATGTGACCACACCTGCCACCACCATTAATACATGAATACCTATATTGTTCTCCAGTAAATGGTCGTTTTTGTGGTGTGCATGGAGCTCAGATGACCAGCAGCGCTCTGCCCAAATTTGCTCTTTTTCATAGCTACTGCTGGGAGGTTGGACAAGCCAAAATCCTTTTCGAACTATTTAGGAACCACAGCATGCAATTCAGGCAAAGGCTGCAAAATATTCACCTGTTCTTCGCTGTTGCACTACAGGTTTCCGCTTTACCGACATCGCAGAAGGCTGCTAAATGCACGTGAGCCTCTGACCAATCAGTGTTTCTGACAGACCTAAAACCCAATCACAGCTACATGTGTTACTGGGTGTTTTGATCAGTTATGGTATTTATGTAATTCAACAAAGGTATTTTTGCCACATTTAAACTCACCGATTGACAGATGCTATACATTTTCCGTCCGCTTCATTCGTGGTCTTTATCACACTATAGAATTACCAATGTTTTTTAATTAAGTCACACTCATGATATGCAGCATTTTAATTGCAGTGCCAGAAATTAAGAATATTGTGTGCCCCTAATTTGGGGCCCAGTCATGCTTGTGTTTGCCAAAAATATTTTCAACAGAAAAAATTCCATGTATTGTATTGGGATCCACCACATTGCTTCTGCACAGTTGAGCTTGTGTGGGGAACAAATGAGTTCAGTTCCAGTGAGCTCAGACCGAATCTAAACCTTTGGTTGCATTGAATTTTGAAGGGGCGACCCTTCGTAGAGCATCACAGCAACCAAAATAGAGGAAACGCTAACTTTAGCAGAGTCTAAGCAGACTCTGTTTTAGGTAAACCCAGTGGGGAAGCAATGTTAAAGATCACTTAAATGTTGTCCATGCTTAACCTTCTCAGAAATATACAGCACTGTGCAAAAGTTTTAGGCAGGTGTGGAAAAAATGCTGTAAACAAAGAATGCTTTCAGAAATGGAAGTGTTAATCATTCATTTTCATCAATCAACAAAATGCAGTGGATGAACATGAGAAATCTAAATCAAATCAATATTTGGTGTGACCACCCTTTACCTTCAAAACAGCATCAATTCTTCTAGGTACACTTGCACACAGTTTTTGAAGGAACTCGGCTGGTAGGTTGTTCCAAACATCTTGGAGAACTAACCACAGATCTTCTGTGGATGTAGCTTCCTCACATCCTTCTGTCTCTTCATGTAATCCAGACACACTGGATGATGCTGAGATCAGGGCTCTGTGGGGGCTAGAAGAATTGATGCTGGTTTGAAGGCAAAAGGTAGTAACACCAAATATTGATTTGATTTAGATTTTTCTTTTGTTCACTCACTTTGCATTTTGTAAATTGATAAAAAAAAATCAATCATTATTTATATTTCTGAAAGCATTCTTTGTTTACAGCATCTTTTGTACTATCTACAGTACTGTAGATATTTATAATATTAGCTTAGAAGTGACACTGCTCTGAAAAGAAATGAAATGAGAATCCATAGCAATGTACATGCATGTAGTTCTCAAGGAAATATGTCCCTTACACTAGAAAAGCTAGGCCTGTATTAAGAGTTGCTTAGAACAATCTCCACCAGCGTATTAATCAGATTGAACAAAAAGACAGAAAACTGCAAGGTAGGGGCTTGCATATCTTGGGGCGTATCACCTGGGAAGTGCAGGAGCTCTGTTTTGTTGGGATTTGGTTGAAGATGATGTTCTGTCACACATGAGGGAAACACTATTTTTGCCTAAATTATGTCTGTAAGCTGATTGTGTAAAGCTTTCTTTACACTTGTTTAACATCACAGAAGTTGCAATGAAGGAATGCCTCGTAGGGTGAGACATGAAGTTCTCAGGTCTTCTTAACAACTGCCTGTTCAAAGTTTTCACGTCACACCTTAACACGAACGGCTGGAGTTCAGAAATGCTGGACAGTTTGTCTATTTGGGTGTGTTAGCGGATGATTGCTGTTCTACAGAAAGAAAGATCAGAGGAGAAGATGGTGGATTTATGATATTAGACATGAGCGTCTGAGGAAGGAATGAAAAATGGACAACCAGTAGTTACATGCCCTTACAGAAAACTTTTCATCAAAGATGAGCTTGAGTGTTTTTTTTTTTTTTTTTTTTTTTGGTTTGTTTTTACCATATCGTCCTGGAACGTTTGCTCTCATGGACAGGTGCAGAAGCCCTGACGAGTTGGAACAAATGGCTTGTATGCCAAAACCTCCCAACAAGTGTACTTTTTTTTAAAAACATAAATCTATCGAGATATTCAAAATTCTTCATTTTAAAAATAAAGGTGCTTTAAAATGAACCCTGTATAACTTTAGAACTTATTTTTAGCAACCGATTATGGATATTTCCTGTCCTAAGCTGCAGCATTTCTTAGCCGCACACACAGCTGTCTTCTATAAACGTTCATCCTGATGGCAGGGTGAGGGATTCTCCATATGATGGATGCAGACTTTGTCAAAGGGGATGAAATGTAGGTCGTTATATATAGGGAGCAAAATGTCCCCAAACTGCTATTCTTGTGTCTTCTTCTTTTTTTTTTTTTTTTCTTCTGTAAATAGGTGATCTAAATGTTTGTTTGTTTGTCGTCGTCTTCTTTTTCTTTCGGCTGCTCCCGTTTAGGGGTCGCCACAGCGGATCAACTGTCTCCATTTCTTCCTGTCCTTTGCATCTTCCTGCTTCAAACCGACCACCTGCATGTCCTCTCTCACCACGTCCATAAACCTCCTCTTTGGTCTTCCTCTTCTCCTCTTTCCTGGCAGCTCCATCTTCAACATCCTCCTTCCAATATAATCCTCGTCTCTTCTCTGCACATGTCCAAACCAACGCAACCCTGCTTCTCTAACCTGGTCTCCAAGACGTCTAACCTGAGCTGTCCCTCTAATACACTCATTTCTGATCCTGTCCATCCTCGTCACACCCAACGAAAATCTCAGCATCTTTAACTCTGACACCTCCAGCTCCGCCTCCTGCCTTTTCGTCAGTGCCACCGTCTCCAACCCATACAACATAGCTGGTCTCACTACTGTCCTGTAAACCTTCCCTTTTACTCTAGCTGGTATGCGTCTGTCACAAATCACTCCAGCCGCTCTTCTCCACCCATTCCAACCTGCCTGCACTCTCTGCACTTCTCTTCAATCTTCCTCTTCTTCTCATCTAAATGTTTGTTTGTAACGGAGGAAAATGTACTAGTGTGCTGCGGATCTGTGGGGTTTTTACCCTTCAGTGCTCTGTTTGTCACATGACTGAAAACTGTGAGCTGTTTCTGGTAATTCATCCAGCCCACTTGTTTTAAGTTCATCTGGTCCTCCAACAACGTATTGAGTTAGCTGATGGGAAACCTGCCGCACTTTGAGCCTCGACTCGATCATGACACCGACACTGGCTTTCTGAGTGTTTGTCAAACTGCACATCAGCTGGGCTGCCACGTTAAAACTGTGGAATGAATAATAAAGAGCCTCTGTGAAGAAAAAGTACCAACTTTAGTGTGAAATATAAATGCAGGTATACAAGCTTAATTATTAAATATTGCAGTGAAATTCGAACCCTTTTACAGTTTGGTTGAAAATCATTTTGATTCGTCCCACTTTTCACTGTGAAAATAGAGGTCTTGAATTTGTTGTTTTTGAAGTCTTAGATAAAAAAAGATTGATCCAATAGATTCTGGAATAGAGGACAGTCAGTCTCCACAGATGTTGTTTGTAGGCTTAATTCTAAGTGATAAAGTGAGGCTGGAAAATGAAGTCTAGCTGTTCTTGGTACTTTTGGTAAGTTTAGACTGAACCGGTATCAGATCAGAAATCTTGGATTGTTTTGTAATTGTTCAGAAAAGTCTGTTTTCTTGCCTGTTTTAAGAAGCTTTCTTATGCAACCTTTCCTGCAGGACATTTGCTCCAGTATGGGATGTGTTTAAAGTGTCAACAGAAAAACTGGCTGCCTGTCACATGGAGCTGGTGCGCAAACTGCAAGAGCTCATCAAGGAAGTGCAGAAGTATGTGGACGAACAGGCCAAGGCACATAAGAAGGTAAAGTTCACACTCAATCCAAGTATTTTATCATGGCCTTCTCCCGTTGTTCTGTCCACAGCTTTTGTTTCCAACCTCACACAACCTGTGTGTGTGGGTGTGTGGGTGGTGAGAAGCAGCATTTTAAAGCCTGGCAGTGACGGCTCATGTTAAATATATGACCCAGGGCCAGTCAAGTGCCCTGATAAATCATAAAACATTGTCTTTGAATTAGAGCTGAGTGTGTATGTGTGTTTGTGTGCGCTCGTGCAAAGAATGTGTCTGAGCATCTCCTCTCAAAGTTTCTCACGCCTCTGTTTCACGCCTTCACACACGCACCCCCCCCCCCCCCCCCTCTCTCTCGCTCGCTCACTCACACTCTCATTCTAGCTCACTCTCTTGCTCCTTTTGAGACTCCTTTTTGAAAATTTCTATAAATATTTGAAATTATGTTGGTTGATTTTAGTTTCATGTAGTGAACATGAACATGAACATTTTTTTTTTTTTTTTTTTTTTTTTTTTTTTCCCCAAATATAATTGTGCTTTTTGTTTCTGCCCGAGGATGAAACATATTAGTAGAAAAAAACACCCATCCATCTCTGTTCTTTGATCAAAATATTAAAAATCACTCAGTTGCTTGTGCTGCAAGTAATGAATAAGAATCTCATAAGGCCGGCGAGGCTGATGCTGCTGCTCTCATACTAACCAACATTTATTCATTACCCATCTCGCCATTTCATCTGATAAAATTCCTTCTTCATTTATCTGGATCTCAGGCCAGAACCTTGCCCATAATCGGAAGGTCGTGGGTGAGTCTTGGACCAGTAGGTTGCTCCAAGGTAGCTTTGAGCAAGGGACCGTTCCTGTCACTGCTCCACGGTCGCTGTATATAGCTGCACGATGTGTGGGGGTTGCATTTGGTCCAGGTTCAATGTGTGCTGTGCTGTGTTTTCAAAAAGACAAATAGCCACTTTCACTTTTCTCATCATCCCTCTACCAGACCAAGGAGGAAGTGGCAACAACGCTGGAAGCTGTTCAAAACATCCAGAGTGTCTTGCAAGCCTTGCAGAAGAGTAAGGAGAACTACAACAGCAAGACCCTGGAGCAGGAGCGCATGCGCAAGGAAGGAGCCACACAAAGAGACCTTGACAAGGTAGGTGCTGGAGCCTGGCCGATTCAGAGCTGTGAACAAATGTTTAGTTTATGTTGCATCTTCATAGTAACTGGAATCAGATCCTGATGCAAAAAGGTGATGGAAGGTAGGCAGAACTAAGACATAATTTTATCATTTATTGAAGGGAGAATGTTTTGGCCCACTTATATCCCTGTGTCCTGCAGTACACTTAATAAAAGGCCGTACCATCTTCAGCAACAACGACTGCAACCCAATGCTTCAGTCTTTCACATCCGCGTGGCCGAGTCTTGGCCACTCTTCTTTGTAGAATTGCTTAAATGAACCACAACAAAGGGCTTTTTTAAACAGGATTGTCCATTTAATGTCCCGCTTTTGGTCCTGACAAGTGATCCGGTGGCTTATTATTACGAGTCTCGCTCTTTTTTGTAAGTGCAGCATTTGCACTTTCCATCTTTTCTCTTGTCTGGTGCAGATCCTGAATAGAATTTAATAGGTTGAGTTTTTTTTGTTGTGGTTTTTTCCACTACACTGTCTTTTAATAGTGTCTGTCAAGTGCTGTATTTTAAAATAAAAACACTAAATGAAGGTTTGATGTGATTTGGTCCGACAGGCTGGAGTGAAGGTGAAGAAAGCCACAGAGGTGTACAAGTCCTTTGTAGAGAAATATGCCAGCACCAAGACAGAATTTGAGCAGAAAATGGCAGAAACCGCACAGGTATGGATACTTGGGTAGAATGCCTGCTTTGTTTTTGCGTGCGTGTGCATGTGCGTGTGTTTCTGTGTGTGTGCGTGTGTTTCTGTGTGCGTGCGTAAGTGGGTGTGTGTGTCACTCACAGTGCTTGTGGTGGTTTGTATACCATAGGCGGGGTGTGTTTTTTCCTCCATAATGGGATCAGTGTGGTCTTTCAGATTGGAACCATCTGAGATGATTTGGTAGTCTATATCAAAATCAGACGCATACACAGACACACACACACACACACACATGTGTGTTTAATGCATGCTCATCTTCATGCTGTAATTATCCTGTTTCCACTCGTTTATTCGTGCTTTTGCCTGTTTCCTCTCTGCTCCACTTGTCTGGCCAAACTCTGACTGTCAGTCTGAGAAAAGTGTAAACATGAGATCAGCTTTGCAATCTATCTCTCTCTCTCATTCTCTTACTCTATTTTTCTCTCTCTTATCTTATTTTTCTCTTGCTCTCTCATTCACTCACACACACACACACACACACACCACAGAGCCCTTCTTTATTTCTACTTTTTGTTTCCAGACCACCCAATCTGATGCTCTGCAGGGTATGCCAGCAACAAAAGAGAGATCACTTACACACACACACACACACAGTCTGCTATTACTAAGGATATTCCATTGATAAGGACATTTGGTACCCACAATAACATAAACGCATACCCACCCCCGAGCCCCACAAACAAACACACACACAAGGGAAGGAAAAAAAAAAAGAAAGAAAGAATGCTCTGATTACACCCAAAAACAAAATTTAGAGCTGCATTGTCGATGTGCCCCTCGGCCTTGTGGAAACTACTGTGAATGATCAGCACATCTGGGTGCACACAGAGTGAGAGGACGGAGGTGGCAAGGTTTGAACGATCATATTGTTAAGTGTGTGTGTGTGTGTGTGTGTGTGTGTGTGTGTGTAGAAATTCCAGGACATTGAGGAAAGCCATATCCAGCATATGAAGGAGATTATCCAGTCGTACTCTTGTTCGGTTGAGGACACACACAAACAAATTGTAGAGGTGAGCGCACACTCACGCACAGGCACAGACCTTGTGCAGTCTGCTTGATTGGTGCTGACTCTCATCTCTTTGACTTTTAGTGCAGGATTAGGACATTTTCCATTCACTTGATCATGTGAGATGCAATTAAAAAGTAATTTAGCACTTAAGTCACGTTTTTGGCCTGGCTGGGCCAATCATGTGCGTGAGAAACTACAGCAGCATGAATTATGTCATGACTATGATACACAAACACAATACAATACTTGTTTTTATTTTCCTGTTATTGAAATTATGTAACTGTTATTAAAGATGATGATCAGTTATAGGGTTGTAAATATTTAATCTAAGAATAATCATCAGATTAATAATTTAAATAAAGTTAGTCATTGCATCATGAAATCTCAAATTTCACCTGATTGGATCAGATTTTAATCAACTTGTGCTTTGATTTTAGAATTGTATTTAATGTTTTGTAAATGTGGAACTCTATAGTGGCAGAAAACAGACAATGAAACAATATAACACTCTACTATTCATATCTAAAACACCAGAAACAATACAACCTGCTTAAAAAGTCATGCTTATTAAATGAAATTATAACTGACCGTAACTGATTGTAATATTCTAAAATCTGATCGGTTGAGCAGCTTCAGATCAGCGCATCATAATTGATCAATATATTTTGTCTGTTTATTTCCGTTGAACTTGTTTTCCAGGATTACGGTGCTTAAAATGTTTGAAACAGCACACATTCTACAATATTCTCAGTTTCTTTTTCCGGGCTCTCTTTATTTCTTTGAATTAAACAGGCTCATTAGGCTGTCCCTTTAAGGCTGATTTATTTAAATGAGTTTTCTTCTGATTGGCTTTCCTGTATTGCAGGTCTTTTGTAAAGCAGTGTGGGCTGAATATGGCTTGGTCTGCCTTATTTTTAGCTGTACCTATTTATCTGTTATGACCAGAGAGGGTGCTAGATATCCACAGATGGACACGGACACACACACACACACACACACACACACACACACACACACACACACTCCACAAATATGGTTAATTAAAGGAGTGCCTGAAGGTGGATGATTGCTCCTGGAAACAGCTGGGAAGTCCTACAGCCACACAACAAAGGCACGCTTGAACACACACTCTCGTCACAATGATTCTGTAGTGATATGAAGAGGCTTATTACCAGAGTGTGAGTGTGGGAACTGAGAGCAGTCGGAAAATCACACTAAACAGTGAGTAATTACAAATTGCCACAGATAAACACGTATGTGTAAATGTCAACAGAAAGGCACTTTATAAAGAGAAAAGCTAAAATAGCAGTCTTTCACATCCTGTGTATTTTAAGGAAACTGCAATACAAACAATTCTTCGGCTGAATGTAACAAAATCTTTACATTTTAAAACACCGGATCAGAACGAGTCAAGAGTGATGCAAGACGGCACCGCACAGCTCAAATTCTTTTTGAGTTTGGAGTCATTCTAATGTTGTATCCTCAACATTATGATACGTTTTCTCAATTGTAGGATTTGAAGAGTAATTTTACTTTCTTAAGTATTTAATTAGGATTCAATTCAAATGACAATTTTAATTTGAATGAATTTTTAATTTAAAGGTAGTCCAAGTAATTCAAAGTTAAAGTAGGTCAAAATATCAAGAAAATAACTGATAACTGGAAGTACTGTTGAGTACATGAACATAAAAAAAGGACTTCCCCCCCCTGGAAATGACAAAGAATGTACATTGTCACATAATTAATTGCACTCATACACACACATTTAGGCTTGATATCTTTTAATGTATATTTTTTATATATAATATACACCTTTTTCCCAGGCTGCTTTTGTTTGATCTTTTTGCTTGGTCTGCTACTATCAAAATCTATATTAACATTATTAAACATTAACATCATTATACACTGTGTGTATGGTGTTCAGCAATAAATAATAACGCTTGTGTCCGCACTGCATGTTTGTGTGCCTTTTTTTTTTTTTTTTTTTTTTTTTTGGAAAAGTCAAGCAGCTGAGTAGAGTGTGGGTCTGTAAATGTGCGTCCTCATGTGTGTTCGCCGACTGTAAGTAAGGGCTTGCATGTGTGAGAGAGGAAGAAAGAGAGGGCAAAAGGCAAACACACGCAGATGGTGACATCACACTGCTCTCGTCCTCACGGGAGTGTGTGTTGCACCTGACCACTCGCATATGCCGTGCGAGCGTTTTTACCTCGGAAACCCACTAACATAAATACACGACCCTCCCCAGCGCGCTTCTCCTCAATGCTAGTATCTGGACCACGAGGTCTAATGTACTCCACTTCGCCGGAGGGACTTGGAGGGGGGTGGGGAGTGGTAGAGTGTGTATGCCAGTGTGTTACACTGGCAGCATCACGGACATTTCGCTGCATGAGGGAAGCTGACAGAGGCACTCCGGGGGCAGTTCCAGTTCACGCCTCTTCCTCCACTAACTTCACCTCACCCTGAAAGAGAACTAACACACACGCAAAGATAAACGCCGCCAACAATGCACAGCATTACAACCCCTCAACCCCCACCCCCCAGAGGGAAATGAACTAAAAATGAAAGGGTAGATGCTCGCAAATCTCTTTTTAGAAGCAATGCTAAGCTTCTAACTTGAACTCCAAAGCGTTTTTTTTAGCGTTCTGGAGGGAGAGCTGAAGAGACGACATATTGCTTTTGTCACCTGCTTTGAGTGCTATAAAAACAAAGGCATTAAAAGCACTCCCCGAGGACATGGCCTGTCACAAAGTCTTCCATGCATGGACCCTGTCTCAAGCTCCCCCACCCCCTCTCTGAACAGATTCCACCCCAAACCGCACTCCTATTAGTTTGTAAAGAACAGTGCAAAAGCAACACGCAGTGCACAAGTGATGAGCATCCCTCATTTCTTTAGATTTTTCTAGGACATTGAGGCAGTGGGTGCATGCAAATACAGGACAACACAAAGCAAGCTTGTCTGAATGTAGCAAGTTAATATTTGCTATGATCGCCATTCTTCTCCTCTCTCTTACAGAAGCTTTCTTTAATTTCTTTAAGTGGTCAACAGAAATAGTTCTCCAGGCTTCTTGAAGGACAGTCCAGAGCTCTAGATGTTGGCTTCCTTTTTGTTTCATTCGCTGTCTAGTTGATCCCACGGGGCTTCTGCCTCTTAAACTGCACTGGGATTGGACTGAAAATGAGAGCCAAAAACGTTATCCTTCAGGAAGCCCAGGACCTCAACAATACATTAAAAAATTATGGCTGCAAAGTTAGAAGCAGCGTGGGTGATTTAAGACTTTTTGCACAGCACTGCATAACACAACGAGCATATATGTTTCATGTTTTTCATGCTGTAAATTTTGCCTTCTTATCAGTGTTTGCTTTGTGGCTCTTTTAAAGAAGTTTGCAAGATTCCTATTTCATGGACATGAAAATGTTCACGGCGTTTAACAGAATCATTGGCAGGGCATCCAGTGTAAATAAAGGCTAAAGTTGGAGTTGAGCACCTTCCTGACTCGTTGACGGAGTTGTTTCTAGTTGACGGGACATTTTGCTTTTGGTTTTTCCTCTCAAGGTCAGAAATTTGAAGCTGTGATCAATAATTCTGTACAGCACTGTATTTCACTAGATTGCCGCTTGCAGACTACACTTTGGCTAAACAATGCTGTGTTGTCACTTCTCTGAAATGTGGAAAAAAAATTGTAATGGGCTGTTTTAAGGCTTTATCTTCTGCCTTCAGATTCTTGTAACTGCGATTTTCTGGTCATTTTTTTCCTCCCAGCATTAAGTGAATCTGCATCTGCTTTTAAAATAAATAAAGCACCAACTAAACGACCACACGTCTCCAACACAAAGCTTTCAAACGAATGGCATCAGAGCGGAATTAAATTCACGCAATTTGGCACTTATCTCGAATGAAGCCCATCAGCCAAGGTGTTCGTAGAGTCGAAATGTATTTAGTTCTGACCTGCAGCTTTGAGGCTAATGTTGCTAACAATAAACCTTTCACCCAGATATACGTACATGGTTATGTCTGGGTGCATTTAGTGTTATAATGTATTTATTTTGATGGAGATATTTCATTAGTGAATACATTTTTCATTACTGTACTGACTGCAAAATGTGCTACAACATGCACGATCGGACTTATGAAAGATTGGACTTTTCGGACTTTTTTGTGTGTGTTTTATGTAAATTAACTACTTTTTTTTTTTTCTCCACTCGGTAGGTGCACAAAGAGTTCGTAAACAACATAGAGAATACCTCTGTGGACAGTCTAATACAGAAACTGGCTGAAAGCAAAGGGACCGGAAAAGAGAGGCCAGGTAGGATCTCTCTCTCACACTCACTCACACACACACACACACACACACACACACACACACACACACACACACACACACACACACACACACAGCTAATGCTGCCAACACTGACTTGCTATGGGCTTTAGTATTATTAAATGTACAGAAGAGAGCAGCAAAGGGTTCGACACTTTCTTTTAGGCTTTTTTTGAAGACTTTTTTGTGTTGTTTTCGACCCTTTCAGAGATGCCCAGAGTTATTAGTTATTGTTAATAGTGTAGAAATACAGGAATGTTTGTCAAGACTTCGTTTGACACAATGGGAGCGGATTGTGACAGTTAAAGTAGGCATAAAACAAGTTATTGAATTTGTTCATTTAGTTATAATTTCGGTTATTCCTTTTAATTGAAGGAAACGCATGCAAAACTGAAACACGCATGTCATAGTCTTTACTTTTATTTAACCATTGAACTGCAGTGGCTTCACACAGGAAATGAGGCTGGGCATATAAGTGAAACTTCCTTCTCTGGAGTCATGGAGCTCCTTCTGGAGTGGCATTTTTGATCCAGACATACTCATCCAACATCAGCGACTCACTAATGCTCTCGTGGCTGGATGCAATCAAATCCTAGTGTTGCCTTCCTAGAAGAGTAGCGGCTGTTACTGTAGACCTGATGAAAACATGAGAAGGTGTCTGGGAAATCCACAGTGAGATATACAGGTCTCTGTAAACTTTTGCTAATTAAGAATGTTTTATATAAATGTATAATTGAATGACGTTGCTGTATATAATCATATCTCTCTGAAGCGTTCTAGGAGAGGGGAAAAAACAGTGTGTGAGAGAGATTCAGACCATGACTGGCCAACTGAGCGTGCATGATACCTCATTCTTCATTGAGGATTAGGCAACACACTTGTTACTCTGCAGACACACTCAGCGAGAGTTTTCCCTTGATTACTGTAGCATGGAGGAGTTTACACAGGAGGTTTTGCTAATCTGTGACCTTTCCGAAAGCTCTCAGCTCAGGGGCCTTTAGGCAGTGCTAGCCGTCACATGCAAACATCCAGCGTCACATGCTAAGCGGAATGTCAAGGTTGCCCACCTTTACGGCAGATTAAACCAATCAGGGGTGATGGGCCTCAACACAGCTCGGCCCTCGCTCTGCACTCACTGTGCGGTTATGTTTTGCCCTCTCCTTTCTGACCCTCCTCCTTAACCTCTCATGATTCTTCCCAGATTCATTCCTTAATGAGTTAATACTAAAGAGCTTAATGTGTTGTAAACCCCTTTTGTCCATCGCTTTTTAAAGCTTACCTCTTACACTGCTGTGGTCTGACTGAATTCTGCTCTTAACGCACGCCGGTGCCTTGTAGTCCTCTTAACGTAGGAATTTTGGTCACTCTGCACATAACAGTTTTACAGGACATTAGAGCAGGATGACCTGATGTTTCCTTAAAGGCTAATAAGCATTTTTTTTTTTCTAAGTTAAAATACTTTTTAATGTATTTAACTTGTTATCTAGACCATTAAAAGCTTCAACTTTCCACGTTTAGGCCATTTGTGATGCAGCACTGATCAATAAAATTGAGTGACATGTTCAAGTATGATAATCAGATTTGAAAGCTGCTTGAAACTGTTTTTTTTGGGTGAGGGATTCCAAGCCAGTCAGTCAGAAATTGACACATGCTGAAAAATCTAATTTATAACAAGACCCTACAATGGCCATGCTTGTTACAAAATAATAATAATAATCCTTTATTTATAATCCCACGAATGGGAAATTCGTTCTCTGCATTTCACCCATACACACATGTGCAGCAGTGGGCTGCTATTGAAAGCGCCCGGGGAGCAGTGATGGGGACGGCACCTTGCTCAAGGGTACCTCAGGGCAACCTACTGGGAAGGAGTTCGAACCCCCGATCCTCCAATCATGTGGCCAACGCCCTAACCTCTAGGCCACCGCTGCCCCACGCAAAAGCTCCTTTCGTCATTATTTAAAACTGATGGGCCGAAACCATTGTTTTGTTTTTTATGGCAAAGGTTTTATTAGACATCCAGCTCTGTCCAAACGTAACCCCTAGTTTCTTTTTTTGCTAGGGAATCACCTTGTTGTGCAAAATAATTGTTCTGCCTGTCAGTCTCTTATCTTGGGAATATTTATTTTGGGAATAAATCAACGAATTGGGAACACATGTTTTAGTGCGTCAGGCTGCAAAGCGCTTTAAGGTACAAGATGTCTGGATAAAGGCCACTCCAACCACTCAGTGTTCAGCATCACCAGTAAACTAATCGCACCTGTTTCTTTGCTGCTTCATGCCTTGTGTTAGGTTCTTGAATGATTCATGCGTCGGTCTCTGTGTGGATTAACAAACACAAAAAAGCAATCCTCTGAAACTGATCAGGTACAGAGACGACTGAAAATGGGAGCCACAAATGATATTAACGTTACTGTAAAATCCAAGGCCGTAGCCATGAAGCCAGCACTGGGGTGATCAAATCTGCATGACCCCCTGAATTAGTTAATGTTCAAGAGCCATTGTGAGCACTTCTGTATATTTGGTGTGGTCATGATTCCCCAATATATGTTATAATTGCACTCTTGGTAAAATCTAATTTTATAAGCCCACAGTGCTGTGTCTGACTCAGTGTCCTGCCATTGCACAAATACAGGCATCTGTGTGTTTGGAGCTAGGGCTCCAGACGCAACATCCGGGGTTGTACTCGGCCCGCGTTTGTTGTGACAGCGGAATTAATTGAGGCTAAAAACTGTTTCGGCCAACAAAGCATTCCGGCCCTGTATCAAGCTGTTCATTAGGGATCGCTCGCTGTCAGAGCAGTCCTGCGTCCGGCACAGCGATCAGCAGAGAGAGGTTGAACAAACTTTCTACCGCCAAAGTGACACCCTGTGGGGGGGGGGTAGACAGAGAGTGAGTGTGTGAGAGAGGGAGAGGGAAAGAGAGGAGGTCACCGAGATCCAGCTGAGCTGTTAGCTGGCAAAGAGCCAGGCACGCAAGCTCACCCTTGCGCGCTCCGTCCCAGACATACACCACGGGCGCATGCGCGACCCACAGCAGCGTCTCTTGTTCATGCATGACCGCTCGCTCCGCTCACACAAACACACATTTGGCCACAAACATGCGTGTATTCCTAGCTTCCTTGGGCATTCTCACTGCCTCATGTGTTTCTGTAGTTCACAAGTCAGACCTGATCAAATCAAAACAGTGACGAACGATAAATCATTTTATTAAACCTCCCTCAAGTGTGGTTATGTTCATGGGTTCTCCATAGTTCGGGATGAAATATGGTCATACGTATCAGGTTTTATGATGTCGTTATTTGCTGGATCTCCCGTCCCAAAAGTTGGGATGTTTTGGATGACTAGGCCTAATTCCCCTGTTCTCGTTTGGTCCTCAAGAAGACATTTGTTGCCTTTTCATCCTACCAGAATTATGGTAAGGAAGAATGCCCGCACATGAACACCCTCTCAGTTCGAGATGATTTTTGAGTCTCTGAGTTGGGGTGACCTTTAACCTTCCAGCATGGCAGAGATGAGGACAGTAATAGTGTAGCTCCTGTCTTCTGCGGCTTGTAATCTGTAATCTGGGTGCTCTTAATTAACTACGATTTCTTGTTCCATCAGCAGCAAATGGAAAAGTTTGCTTGTGCAGTGCAAAGTTCTTCTTCAATTTAAGTTTTTTTTTTTTTTTAGTTAATTCTTTTTGTTGCTTGTTTGAAAGTGGCCATCCACCATTTGTTATATATTCAGAGCACTTGAATATGATAAACTCGTAATTTCGACTTCACAAGTGGGAAGTGCAGTCTTCCGACAGGCGCATGAAGGCAGCAGGAAATACATGATGAATTATCACCCAACAGACCCTCAGAGCTTTAACGGATTTACACTGAAGGGACTGAGTGTTACGACTAGGCTTTCTTTGAAAATAAAATTCAGTTTTGCTCTTTTGTAGTGTTGTAGTGTTTGTTTGGAGTTGGGGGAGATGGAGCACATAAACAGTAGCAGGTAAAGAAAGCGAGAGGCCGAGCGACAGCAGTGATAACCTCCCTGCCCGTGACTAAGTGGTGCGCTCCTCTCGTGACTCGCCGCTGCTCTCTGGGGAATCTGTGCTGAAGCGCTGCTGCTCTGAGTTTGGGATCATGCGCTTTGGTTTTTTCAGGTCAGGGCATTTTGGTGCTGTGGAAACGGCGCCCCGGGCAATCTGTCTGCTGGTGCAAAAAAAAAAACAAAAAAAAAAAAAAACAAGCTGCTTCATTTCTTGGACAAGCATTAGCTTTTATACTTGTAAACATAAAGGGAAATGCACCAAAAAGCTTTTAACAGCAATTCACTCACTTCAAGACTTTTCATCTTTACTCTTAGTCACGGAAGCAGATTATACACACACACGCAAGCACTCACACTCAGACTTCTGTGTTTACTATGAGTTTACTATTGAATGAGTACATCATTTAAGAGCACACACACACAAAATGAACACAATATTTTCATAATATTTAGTAGAACATGGATACGATGTGTGTAATGCTAACTAAATTATTGACAGAACTTGGCATTGAGAGCTATAAAGAAAAAAACGAGTCGTGTGTGTGTGTGTGTGTGTGTGTGTGTGTGTGTGTTTTTGGCCTCCCACCCGTGCTGGCCAGAATGGGTCACGTTCCCAGTGCTTGGAGGTGAATATGCAAAATTGATGAGCAGGAAATGAAGCGTGTGCTTTGTTGTTTTTCGCAGACTTGTGCGTGGTTCTCTTTCCCTGTGTTTTGCTTTAACCTGCTTTAATTACTCTTCTTCACAGAACCGTACATCTGTTCTTGTGCCGGATTAGCTCAGGGTCATGCGTGACTCTTCCTTCAGTTTGTTTATTTATTTGATCATCATCTGAGACTCCGTCCCACCGAGCACAAGCGTGCGAGCGTGTGCGTTTTTGAATATACACAGATATATGTTGCAAATTCCCAGCAGTTAAATAAACGTAGTTTATAGTTTGTGCTACGTTGTGTTAACAGTCTGCGCTGTTTGCTTTGTGTGCTCACAGGTCCCATTGAATTTGAGGAATGCAATGTCTCCGTTGCCACTGAAGGTGTGTGACTTTTTATCGAAGTTTTATCGAAATCTGAATATTCATCTGAATATATACATATCAATTGCACAATGTCGTGTAGGCCGGGCACGGGAACTGCTAAAAGCCTCTTATTAACTAAATCGAGTGAAACATTTGCTGTGTGGGGTTTATTTGTTTATATATTTATTAGATTGTTTATTTATTGGATTTCATTTTGAAATGTCAATTTTCTTTGTTTAAAATATGTTCTTGATGTATAGATTTTAGGAAAAGACTCATACGTTTATGAGAAATTAGAATACTTCTTAATTAGCGCCAAAAAAAAAATAATAATAATTATTTCAGGTAGCCTCACTATTCATTTTGTGCATTTAGGTGCCAAACCTAGAAAGAGAAAGCCCTTCACCATTCCAGGGCGGCGGAAAGACAAGGATACAGACTCTACGTAAGGCAACGTTATCGTATCTTTATTGTTGTGTTTTAACAGTTTCTTTAATTTCGTCACAAAAGTCCTCTTAGTCAGTGCTATTTATTTCAATTCAGTGACTGATCGTGTAAGCTGAATGTGTAGCAAACTTCACCTAAAGAAAAGGACCATTCATTATAACAGATATATATTTTTACTTTAACAGGGAATCCACAGAAGTTGAAACCACTGTGAGTGTTCCTATTCTCTTAATTCTTCAGCTATTATTTTAGGAATATGTAAATCAAAGGTATAGCTAGTATCCCGCTTAAAATGATTGGTAACAATTAGGAGATGTTAAGTGTAAATTATGAAATTAAATGAATTAAAATCTGAAAATTATAGACAACTTCAGTAATAACCTACAAAATGAAGTGCACAATAATGTATTAAACTTGGTAGCATTCATAAATCTACTTTCTTTTAAATCTGACAGCTGGCATTGCAATCGCACATCTGGGGTGAAACGGATGAAAGTAGCCTTTATGACATGCGGCTGTTTTTGGAATAAATCTTCATAAATATGTTTTGTAGGGTTATGACAGTTAAAGGATTATGTATCCTTTCATTTAGCCTCATCAACTATGTTGAGTGCTGCCAGTCATTTTTAAAGCGCACTTTCAGTGGAATCTCCAGGTGCTGCTCAATTCTAGAAACAAGATATTAATAAAAAGGTGAATGATGATCAACGCTGCAGTTCAGATATTAACTCATTGTATGTGTTTAACTGCGAAGACAGAATTTTTGTTCTCTTGTACTTTTTATTATTATTAATTTTTTTTTTTTTTTTTTAAGAACACTGCCAATGGAGCTCCTCCAGACTTTTATGGAGCCATAGATTTCCGAAATGCGGTGAGTTACATGAATAACTTTTGGGAAACTAAAAATATAGTGGAATAAATGATTGCAGTGTTTTGCTTGATCTGTGATTTGCTTGTTGAACAGAATGTGCCGCAAGTGGATGAAGAGGGATTCTGCATACGACCAGAAACGAATGAAAACGATATCCTTCTGTGTGCGAAAACGACTCCGACTGCTTAGTTTGGAAGGCAGGAATGTTTTTACATGAGCTCTGTCTTAGTTAAAGACTCGCTCTGTAATTTTCGACGTATGAAGGGCAGTGTATAGTCTTCGTTTTCGTTTATTTGCAGGTGTTTTGTAGTTGTGAAAGAAGCTGTTGAGCATGTTCCTCCTTTAACTAAAGTCAACAACGAACAGCAGCTCAGCTGGAGCGATCAGGTTTGCCCAATTAACCTCAATACTTTCACTGGAAGTAAAAAATCTGTATCCCCTAAAGCTGACCTCTTCCTTGGATGGGATTAATTGGCAGTAAGCACAGTCCCGCTCTCCGAGACAGTAACAGAGTCTGATGGACATGCCGTTTACATGCATTTCGACTTAATTGTTTTTTTTTTCCCTTTTTAGAAGAACTTGTATTAAAAAAGCACATATTTATCATTTAATGAATCATTTTTATCAAAGGGCTAATCAGTAAACCAATCCAATAAATATGACCGTGACAGCCAGAACCTCTACCACTTACAGCAAATACTGTGAAGAGAATTTTCCATAGCCTTCATTTTGTTTTCTCACATTCTGTTTTATACTTTATTTATTTTTTATCCCTCCCCCCCTCCCCTTTTCATTAATTTTTTCTCTGTAATTCCACGGTCTTAAAAGTTATGTTTTCTTCATATCTTGCTTGTTTTCTTAACAATTGGGTCCACATGCCAAAGACAACTCCTTCTACTCGTCCAGCGATTCGGAGGAGGAAGACGAGCGCAGGAAGTTTCATGTGGAGATTAAACCTGTGCAGCCCAACAATGGCACGCACCAGCACAAAGCCACCATCGACGAGCTGAAGGCATCCATTGGCAACATTACCCTTTCTCCTTCTGCTACAGTAAGATACACACACACACACACACACATACACACAAAACCAGAGATTGGTGATTTTTGAGAGCAGCTGGTATTGAAATGATGAGCAAAAGAAAATCCCACCCTGTCGTCTTGCGGCTAAAACTGATTCTTTGTACTGAGTTTGCCTCCATTAAAGCTACTATTTTGCAAGTTTGATCTCTTCAGATCTCTGTATAGATCGGTATATAAATCAGTCTTGCTTTTAGTAGAAAACCTCCAAGACTTTACAGAAGATTTAAAGGTTTACATTTTTTATGGACCATTTCTACGAGTCCAGTCACCACAACATTTTTATACTCTATAAAATCAACTACAGCGAGGTTTTTGTGACGGGGGCAATACAGTCTTTACTGCTTTACTAAAAGGAAGGTTCTGAACAACTGGGCGTGTACGAAGACGACAAAAAATGCACCTCTTATGTAATTAAGTACCAGTTATTTCACAAAAATACATGTCAGATTAAGCTGAAAACCACTACAGCGAGTGCTAGACGGCCCATTCCTGGCCAGGATTTGATGGACACGCCCATAAATGTTTTGTGCCGAGCATGTGCTACATTCGAATGTCAAACCCTCCGGGTTTGCTTTCTTTTAATTCGCAGCTATAAGTTCAAAATGTGTATCTTTGGAATGCAAAACCTATAAAATGCGCAGTAGAGCCAAATATGAGCAGAAGCAGAGGCTTCTGTGTACGTACAGGAAAAGCACAGAAACGCCCTCACACTGGTCACTGTGTCTGGATGGGTGCCGAGTGATTGGTCTAGCCTGCTTAGAGAGCGCTCTGATTGGCTAATATGATATCCATTCATTCTCTCTCTCGTTCTCTTTCTCTTTCTATCTATCTATCCCTCTATCCCTTCATATTACTGTGTGGACACCAGGGGGCAGTCCCACATTGTTCTATCCAGTGTTTGAGAGAGAAGGGCTTGTTAAAGATTTCTGTCTGTAAGCTCTAATGCTGCATCAGTGTGTGCCGGAAATCACTGAAAACACATTTATCTCAGGATGAAAAGGGGTGCTTAACCCTCAGATATGAGTCCACATTTAGGACATTTCTATCTCACAAATAGAGAATTGGACTGTGTCCTTAACAATGTGATTTAGGGCCTTAACAGAAGTATTTTATTGCTGTAAGAAGTGGAGAAATGTAGCATATCTACTCCACACATGCATTTACAAATATACATCCAAGAGGAGAAACTGTGTTCAGATCCTGTTTTTGATACAGTTTTCGTGATTCATATTCCTAATGAAATGTAAATCCTCTGTGAGGTTTAAGAGTCTGGAGCCAAACTTCGATTTTATTCCCTTAATTCTAGAAATAAGGAGAGAGAGTTGTAGAGCTGAAACTCTAATTAACAGCGTCATTGTTTGAAAACCCTCAAATCTCTCTCTCTCTCTCTCTGTCTCTCTCTCCCTCTCTCGTTCTCAGTGAAGCTTGGTCAGACTATTTGGTTTTAGACACAATCTCTGTCCTTTACGTGTGTTTTATTCAGGAGGAAAGAACCTGCACCTTTTAGGCTGTTTTTTTCTTTTCTTTTCTTTCCTTTGAATTTCTCCATCCTCAGGTTTTTGGATTACATTCTGAAATATTTAATATTTCAATAAAATAAAAATAAAAAAAACTCCCCTCTTCCTGTCCCTTTGCTCTGATTGTAGTTTTTGGAGTTTTTTGTTTTGTCTGATCTTTTGTTTATTCCATTTGTTCTCTGTGCTCTCGCTGACGGATGCGTTTCATGTTGATTTAGAGTTCAGAAATATAAATAGTGATGATCGACGTGTCATCTGTTGTGGATTATTGAATGAGCTTTCCATTTTTAATTTATTTTACTTTCTCTCTTCTTCTTTCTTTCTCTCTTTCTCTCTTTCTTTCCCCTTCCTTTTTTCTCTCTGTGTGACGTTATGCTGTAACTGTATTTGTCTTGTGTTTGGCCTGGGAGCTGTAATTGAACCCATTTGCTACTCTTAGCCTAGAGAGCTGATCCTGGCTTTTCTCTCATTGCTTGTGTGTGTGTGTGTCCATGCCTACAGCTTTATCTGTCCCTGCGGTTTAACGCTTTAGCTGTTTCCTATCCATTTTTTGTTTGTATGTTTTGTTTTTTTGCTTTCTTTTTGCTTAACTTGATTTTCTTGTAATAAATAGCGTAGTTTTAAAAAAGAACGGGTTTTTGGAGGTTTGATAAAGGTAGAAGAATAATCATTGAATTGAGAGAAGAAAACCTGCACTTATGCTGTTCTTATTTTCAGTTTATCCTCTCCCAGTTCATTCACTCCCAGTTTAACTATATATCAGCCATTACCAGTTAATCGCTCTCAGTTCTACTGGTTCATCCCCTCCCAAATTGACTACTACCAGTTATGTTCTCTGATATTCTTCCTACAAAAGAGTGTGTGTGTGTGTGTGTGTGTTCGTTCATCCTGGGAGGGCTGTACAAATGTGGGGATGCAGTACTTCATGTCTTTCGTTATTTTCGTAACTCCTCTCTCGCTCATCAATTAATGCCTGTTTTCATTTCCAGGTCCACTTGAGGAGGAACCAGTCCAGTGAGTATTCTTCTTCTTTTCTTCCTCCCTTTATCCCTCTATCACTCCACGAAAGGTTTGGCTCTGGTGAATGCTTGCCATTTTGACTTCTCTCTTTTCGTTTTTCTTGGCTGAGCCCCTTTACACTGAGCCTCTCATTCATGTTGCTCTAGCGACCCCTCCAAAGCCAACTCATCCCACGAGAAAATAAAGTCTTGCACCCCCCCCCCCCCACCCCACCCCCTCTCCTCTCAACAGCTCAGTGTTGCCTCCTTAAGTCATGAACAAGATTAATTGCTTAATTGCATGTTTGTTTTCTTCTCTGTGATCATAATTTTACATTTTTTTCCCAGTAAATTGTGGTTTAAATGGACACAGATGCACGTTTGAACATGATGTTTACTTTCCAAAAAGTTCTCATATGAAGACTTAACATTTTAGAAAATAATGAAACTGAGCTTGAGGTAGGAACAGGGTATTTTCATTGTGTGATTAAATCATTTAATCCAATGAAAGTTTGTTAGGTAGGCTGTAGGCCCTGACTGAAATCAATATCATATTTATATCAGTTGTAGATAATATCGATCAAAAATTTGTTTATTTATTTTTACACTCATGCAGTATTTTTTTTTTTTTTCTCTGCATGTAGTTAAAAAAAAAAAAAAAAAAAAATGAAATGCTATATACCGTGTGAAACGGTTCCATATAGCACTAAAAAGGGTCCCGATATTTATAGCTGTCACATTATGTCACATCCTTAAAGGACATTGCAGATAACAAAGCTCACTTCCATTGCACACCAGGCATTTCTGAGATTTGTTTCGCTGAAATGTCAAATAGTTCTTGGCTAATTGAATAGGGGCAGTGTGGGCCTAGTGGTTAGGGACTAGGCCCCAGGATCAGAAGGGCTTGGGTTCTAAGGTACCCTTGAGCAAGGTACCGTCCCCCAGGTGCTTTAAATAGCTGCCCCCTGCTGCACGGTGTGTATGGGTTGAATTTCGTTGTGGTTCACTGTGTGATGTGCTGTGTTTCACAATGACAGAAAACAGTCACTTTCACTTTAAAAGAATACACCAACTGATGGTTCTGCTGAATCCTAGTAGAGAAACCAAAGCCAGAGGAGAAAATGGGGATTTATGTTTCTGATGTGTCTCTCTGGGGAGGGAATAAAAGAATGGCAACCAGTAGTTCATGTCTTTGCAAACATTCTTCAAAAAGAGTTTTTATTTTCAGTTGTTTCTTTACTATATTGTCATGGTTTGTTTTGTGGACAGATGCAGTAGCCTTGATGAGATATGCTTAGTCTAGTGGTAGGATACTCACAAATGAACCAAGAGATCGCAGGTTCGATTCCCACTTCCAGCACTACCACCATTGGGTTCCTGAGCAAAACCCTTAACCCCAAGTTGCTCCAGGGAGGCCCTGCAATCTGGAACTGGAAGTCGCTCTGGATAAGAGCATCTGCTAAGTGCCGTAAATGTAAATGCTAGTGACTTCTGTGGTTCAAATGCTCTTTATTTTGGTTGTATGCAGTTTGGGATGCAGCCAGAGTTAAGCTTAAACTCAGCTGACATTAGTTAAATTATAATTTACAGCTGATTTTGCTTTAAAAGCCTTATTGCATCTTTGTTTACTTATGTAAATTCTCATGTCAGTGAAAAAAGAGTATTTCAGGAGGACTTCACCATTTTTACGGAGTGTAATACTGTGACGAGTGCTACTTAGTGAATGGAAGTGATTGGATCCCCGAAACCTCTGTTGAACATTGATCTGAATATTTGTTTGTCTAGCCAGTGCTGTAGTTCTATGGATATTTATCAATGAATTTCAGGTTAGATTTGTTGGATCAAATTTAAAATGCCACAACTAACTAGTTTCTTACAAAAGCAGTGACCTAATGGTAAGACTCCCAGACCAGTAGGTTGTCCTGAGGTACCCCTTGCGCAAATTACCGTCCCCATCTCTGCTGCCCGGCACTGTATATGGCGCTGTATATGGCGTTGGATGTGGCTGCCCACTGCTGCACGGTTTGTGTACCGTTTGGCATTTCGTTGTGCTTGTGTATTCACAAAGGCAAATTAGTCAATTTCACTTCACTTTCTCTTCCAAGACAAGCTAGTTTAGTCATGGGTAGTTTAACAATTATATATAATAGACCTTGATGTTTTAAATAAAAGCAGCTCATTCAAAAATGCAGGAACATATGACTTTTGGATTTGAAATGAAAATAAAAAGAATAAAAAGTATTCAATGTAATTTGAGTAATGGACAAATCTCATCTCTCAGGATAATGGCCAAATTTAGTAACCAAATAAAATTACTCAAATACTTTCATCATCTTTGTACTGCTGCAGTCTTGAGGTCGATGACTTGTGTGGGTTGCTTTTCCTTCGTCTCTTCCTGTCATATTAAACTTGTTAAAAGAGGATGCACATGGAAATATTTGACTTAAAAAGCAGTGAGAAACTGTTGTTAAAACGGCTGCCAAATGTGTCTGAAACTTACCCAGGACTGACAGGACTACCCAAACAATCTGCTTTAGATTCAAAGATGGGTGAGTATAGGATAGGGAACATAGACATTACTCACATTTGCCTTCTAGGTTTGGGAATCCAAGGGTAAAAGGGATTGACTTTTAACAGTAACCCACTACTTCAGTGCTTCTTCTGCTATGGGGATTTAATCTGCATCGTTTAACAGTATAATATATTGTTTATTCATCTGAATGATTTAAAGTTATTTAAATGTTGGTTTCAAATACACACTTCTGTAACCAGTCTTCCCACAGATTATGTATAATCCAGGAAGGATTTTCATTGGAGCTTCACCATTAAAAGACTACACCAAACACGCAAACAGGGTTTTTGCACATTTTGCCGTTTAGTGGCTGTTTGCTTTCATTCGTTTCTAGTAACGTTTGATATCCAATAAACTTTTTATCATTAGGTGAGAAAACAAGAAATGGACAACATTAGCTCTGAGCTTAGGAACAGCTTCAGATCTGGAAAATTCACAACTATTTCTGTTCATCCGTTCATTGTGAGAGGAAGCCTGGACGTTTTAGGTCTCAATGGATGTGGAGCTGTTTTTTACTGAGATAAGAAGACTACAAAGTAAAACATGCAAAGAAACCCCCCCAAAAAATAAATGAGAAGCTGAGATAAAGACAAAGAGTGGACACAGCAAAAACAAATGAATGATGCATTTGGCTTGTTAAGACACCGAGCAAAAAAAATATTTCTTTCCTTCCTTCAGAATTGGAAAGTGAATAACAGCACTGTTCTGTGGAAGAATAGATGTAATTTTTTTTACACATCTACACAAAAACAAGCGATTTAAAGTGTGTATTTGATGCTGCGGATTGGTGTCTGGTGCGTTAGCCTACAGCAGAAATGTTTCATGCAGTGACGAGACCGTTTCTGCTCAGATAAGCAAGTCTCAACTGGTCAGTTGACCAGGTGGAGGCAGATGAGAAGGTTTAATTTACTTCATGAAACATTTGCTTTGTGGCTTACTTCTTCAATACACTGGTTGGGGATAAGAAAACCGATGCTGAACGGTGTTGAAGTGATTAAAGTTTGATTTCTCTCTCAGGTGATGAGCTGGGAAGATCCAGGCCACAGCAAACCTATAATGAGTAAGAACATCTTTATGCTTAATTTTTTTTTTTTGTGTGTGTGGGTCAAAAAAGGCTATTTAAGGCTATTTCCTCTACTGTTCTAAAAACTTGTCAAGATAAAGATTTAGTGCTTCCTGTGCTTGTTTAAATATATTCAGCATGAGTTACCAACTTGGAAGCTGCACATGAAGAGTGAGGAAGTGTAAAGATGAATTGATAGAGATCAGAAGTTGATCAACCTTACAATATTGAGAGGGCAGGTTCAGTAGTAAATGGTGCATATAGTTTATTTAGTGCAGCCTTAACATAATTCTTAGTGAAAACTTCATTTTAGTTTGTAATCTACATGCACTCGATGGAGATGTTCCCAGATGTATCCAAATATTTGATCTAAAATTCTAATAATGATACCATTGCAGACTAGGATTTCCCCACAAAGCAAAAGAGTGGTCGGAACACTTAAAGGTGACCTAATTGTATCTGATCGTATCTAATTGTAATTTCTGGCTTCACTAGTAGGAAGTAGGACCTCCTGAGTAGCATGTGAATGCAGATTAAGGAAACCTCTGGCAAAGCACTGTAGGCCTGCATGGTTCCAGCATTGTTAACCATCTGCAAACCTTTTTTTATTTACCAGTCGACTGGGCAATAATGACCTGCTGTCTCTGGATCCGTTTGGCCCCAGTGTCGGTGGCTCTGCCTCCTCTGGATCTTCTTCTGCAGGTTAGACACACCCCACCACCCCCTTGTGGTCCACACCATGCTTGTCACCTTTTCTTCTGCTGCTGCATTATAATGACTTCAACCCCAGCTTAGGCAACCACACCGAACAGTTAACATAGCCATGAGATTAAAAAAAGCGTTTTATATCAATTCATACAAAAATACTAAAATGAGTTTAAAGCTTTTTCCTAATGACCGCTTTCACTTTTTGCCGGTGTTAGAGTACACACACCCCACTTGTTAGTAGCTGAGATGGATTTTGATGAAGGTCATGTTCCTTTGTGGGATAGTACATAAATGTGGCTCTGCCTGTCGCTACACATCAATCTGAACCCAATTTATTTCCAAATTGAATTTACCAAAAAAAAAGTAGACGATAAGAAAATAAGGTTTTTCATCCTCACAAGAGGTTACACAGGCTCTGCCGTACCCATAGATAGTAACTCATACAATCCCACCGTCTCCAACCCGGAGTCTGCGGGGTTTGTCTTAGGGCTGACCTTATTCATTATTGATGCTGTGTACAGGCTGGTGAAAGTGTCTGGGCTTTTCCTGTCCACAACAGTTGCCTCCAGGGAGCTTGCTCAGGCTGCTGTTGTCACGGAAACCCCTATACCCCACACCAGTGCCGTGGAATTTTCTCGATGTACATTCACGGTGCCTGTTCACCGGGTTACAGTTTGACTTTGTTTTATTTTTGATGATTTATAGTTTTTGTTTTCTTGCTTGCATTTACATCTTTATTCAGATTCATTCTTTCCCCTTCAACTGCTCTGCCTTTTGTCTGTGCTTTTCATATGAAAACATCTGAGCAGTCAGAGCTATTGACCTTGGCTTTAATCAACCTTCTGGGAATTGTACGCGTTCAATTTATTTGTCTGAGAGTATTTCATGCTCTTTTTATATATATATATATATAAAAATATAAGAGGAAAGGAAAAATAATGAATGACAAAAGTTAAATACTGGCATGTTATATGCTTTACACCATTCCAATGTACTTTATTATATAACGCACCACGTTTTCTTGCCCACTCTTCTTGTAAATGCATTAAGACGTCCAGCGCAGTTGCCAGCTGAGAGCTGAGCTGTCATTCATGCTGTGACCTTGGCTGAAAGGGCCAATCATAATCCAGAGTTAATTGGCACCTCTGGAGGTCAGAGGGCGGGGCTTGGGGACCCTGTGTCACAGACGTTGTCAAACATGATCTTGTTAATGTGGTAATCTTGCATGGGGAGTGAAAAGAGCAGCAGTGAGAATAAAGGAGTGGGACTTGGTAAGCGTTAGTGGGAAGGATACAGAGATTTCCCTGAGCTTTAATTTGTAAAGCGCATCCGCAGCGAACATGGAAGTTTCATCAGTTTATATGGAAACAAAGTCATTTTACCACAGAATAATAGCATAGTGCTGTTTGCACCAGTCTCTTTCCAATAAGAGTTATAATATAGTGGCAAGTGAACATGTTATAGTTGCTTTAGTTCTTGCAGTTGGCGGACGGTAACCTGGGGCCAGTCGTTTCTGTTTACATGAGATGGTTGTTATTGTCCCCTTTAAAAGTTGTCACTTTGTTCATTTAGTTCATGTTTGTATTCAGATGACGCTATCCTAGAAAACCCATAGACCAACGGTTTCCAGGCTTTTATACCAGCCAACTGATCTGCTCCACAGCCTGCAAGGGTTACAAAATTTAGGTGTAAAAATCTCAATTTCTCATATACCACAAATATTGAATTTTTATCCATCATTTATCCATAATGGATGAATTCTTTACTATCAAAAAGAAACTTTTTGCATCGACCTGGACTGAAAATACGCAATGGGCAGGCTCTGTTGGCTGCATTGGTCAGCCAGTCACATAAGCCAAGATTTGTGCTTATTTAGCGAGAGTCTTTTAAAGCGTTATGGTTCAGTTAAAAGTCATAATTATCAAACCATAAACAAGCATCTCTTTTTGGTAATGACGACCCCATGTTTCTTAAGTTTGACAATTCATGCCGTATCTGTCTTCATTTTGAAAGATAAATACAAACATTACTGCCATGGCATGAAGAAAATTATCGGCATAAATTCTTGTTTTTTTTAAAGAAAATACATCGTGTCTCTTTTAGTTTAAGCACAGCCCTGTACTACAAAAGAATGTAGCCCCTGATATCCAAACAGTTGTGAGATCAAGGGTTTGGTTTGTTTCCTCCTCACTCCCTCTTTTTCCTCAGACTTGGCCTCTCTCTTCCTTTTACCCTTCTCTCCATTTCCCTCTCTCCTTCTGAGTGAGCACCCAGGTAATGCTAGTGCATCCTGTCTGTGTTTTACATTTTTTTTTTTTTATATAAGTAAAATAAATTGCCTAATAGGTGTTGTGAGATCTAACCGGCCGAAAGTGTGTTGACCCGGCAAAATCTAATTGCAGGTGATATTGTGAGTGTTTCTTTTCTTCATCCTTCATTTTCTCAGTCTCTCCCTAAAGATCCCCGTGGTCTCTAAGATGCGGTCTTTGGGAGGAGATTAGAAGTGGGCGTGTGTTTGTGTGTAGGGCAGAGAATGTGCATTGCCCTCTGTTTCAAGCACTCAGAAGCCATAAGCAGTCAGCTGTACTCGACTGAAACTAGTGCTATTACATGTCACGTAAGACATAAAAACATATGACATTTAGAGCCTTTATTGTTTGTGTGCCAAGCAGTCGCTTTCTCTAATTTAGATCATGATTGTGCAAAAATGGAGGGTGCAACAGCTGCATTGTCACATGAACCCAAAAGAAAAGAAAGGTGACATTTAAGCTAATAACACATGTGGGTTTAAACTAAGGTCCTGTTAATTGTTCAGTAAATGCATTCTGAATGGATGTTAACCAATACACATTGTTATTCATTATAATAAGTTGTGTTAATTGCTAATATGTGCTAATATTATTCGTTTAGTATTAGCCTTGTTGACATCGCATTGATGTTATTTATATTACTGAGCATGAATTTATAACCAAAAATCTTTTGTCAAAAGTTGGCCTAGTTCTAGTTTGAAGGTAGTGTCACATACATACACACATACATACACACACACGTGTGTATGTATGTGTGTGTGTGTGTGTATGTATGTATGTAATATATATTTTAGTCTAATTAAAGGCTCTGTGAAAGAAGTGATCCCAGATTTTAAGCTCATTTTATAGCAATCCATTTTAACAATCAAATGCAGATAAATATTATTTAACTAATTTATTTTGTAATTCTGATTTAACTAAAGTTAGTAATGAAAACGGAGAAGCCATTGGGATCTTTAGCAGTCTTTTTGTTGGAATGTCCATTTTATGCAAGTAGGCTGGTGTATAATGCTAGAGTTTTTCTATAATATATACACACACACACACACACACAATTGATATTTCTTGCATGTTTAAAACCCTCTGCAAACAATAGATTTTTCCCCCCATGATATATATATATATATCAATGAAGAGTCTTTGTGTTTTGAAATTAAACACTTGGTTTGAGACTTGATGGATCTAACCTTGATCACGTGTGCAGTCGTTTCATGTAACACAAATGCTAATTGTGTGGAATGTAATCTGTGAATTGTTGTAATGAAATGATGAGTGATGTCATATGTTGTATCATGAGCTGATGTTGATGTGATTAGATTTTTAAAAAATTTTTTTATAAAATTAATTGTATGTACAATTAACATGTATTGCACAGTTTTTTTTGTAATAATGCAAATTATTTAAATGTTCCAGTTTAAAGTCGACAGATCCTCTTTACATTATTTCAAAAATGTACCCCATAATCCTTCTCTAAGGTTGGTTTGTTTGCATTCACCCCTCTGCGATACTCTGCTCTTTTTGGCACCCCATGCAGTGGAAGGGGTGTTTCAGCAGGAGCCTTCATCTCTGCCGGGTGACCATCCTGAAGCAAGTGACGCTGCCTCTGTATCTCCCAAACTCCTCTCCCCTTTGCCTCCCAGCTCAACAAGCCCACCTTTATTCCCTGACCTCACTTCTTCATCCTCCACTTCGCCCTGGGACATCCCGGACGAGCCTTATGCTCCTCACCCCTCTGCCCTGCCCAGAGCCACCAGTGTCCCTCCAACCCTTCCTACAAGCCTAGGAGACTTCGATTCCCACAAGCCCCCGCTCAGTGCTCCTGCCACTGGCACAGATGTGCTGTCATCCTGGGCTCAGAGTCAATGGGTGGCCTTTAATGATGACTTTGTGCCTTTTCGTGGGTCATGTCATTTACCAATGAGGCCTCAGTCAGTCCCCGTCCCACAGCATGGCAAACCCCTGTTCAACCATGTTAAAGATCCTTTTACTAAAGAGGAGAGTGCCCTCTGTCGGATGGAGGACCACATTGCACCACCATCAGCTGATCACTCGCAGGATGGTAATGCTGATGCTGAATATAACTTGGGTTTCCAAACATCATGCTCTACTGTGCATGAGAGTAAGAAGCATGTAACATATACTAATTAAGTGGTTTATCTTGGACATTTTTCTTATTTTGACTGATGTGTTTTTTGTTTGTTTTTTCTTTAATAACTTGTTTGGCTTGTTTTGTCAAGATCTTTATTTGCGCCTTAAATGTTTTTTTCTTTTGACTAATTTTTTATTTTCACAAGTGTCTTGGAGCTGATCTGTGGTGCTTACACTGACCGATTGCATAGCAAAATCATCAGACTTCCAAATCAGTGCAGTAAGGAAGAAATGATTATTGGATGTAGCAAATATTGGAGAGAAAAGAGAACGAATAATGAATAAAAAATCTAGTCTAAGGTAACATGCACCCATTTTTTCATTGGTTAATTTAATAGGTCTGTCAGGTTAATAGGTCTGTGCTTCTTCTAAAGGAAAGTAGAGCATTTGAGTGCTTTGATTGCATGTTTTATGCTCATAAAAATCTAAGAAAGAATAAGTATAATAAAATGGCAAATTTTTAAAGCTAGCAGATTTTTAATTACAAATTCTGGGCCAATATCTGTAAATTTTTATTTATTTATTTATTTATTTTTATAAATGATAATTTAGGCGTTTAATGGTAAGAAAATATCTACGAGAAAAAAGTAATAGCACTCTCAAAGATCAGCAAATAGGATTTTACAGAAGTAAAAGTTCAGTCATGCAGAATGTTTTTGAAGAATTTCTTGGTTTTGTTTTAAATGTTTGTTTTGCAATTTGTGATCAGTTACCATCATTAAAATACTAATTTTATTTATAATTTTTTTAAATTATTATTGGTTTTCTTTTTTTAGCTGTTTTTGCCCTTCATTTTACAGCTAATTTCTGGTTTGTTTCTTTTTTTACTGTTGCTTTTATTATTGCCTGTAATCGGAAACTGCTCCGAGGGAGGGTTATTTGGGCTTTCATGGTCATTTCATTTTGCCTGTTTACTAGTCTGCTTTTGTTAAGTACATTATTTTACCCCTCGATTGCCCTAATGTCCTCACTGTCTCTGTGTCCAATGCAGTTCCACCCCCTAACAGGCCGACAACACCTCTCGGTACCGCAACCCTAGTGCCGCCCCCTCGACCTTCATCACGGCCCAAACTGCCTGCGGGAAAACTGACAGGCATCAATGAGATTGTAAGTCTTCACTTTCCTTTGAGCTGTGCTTTCATCTTTCCATTGTCTCTTTCTACACGCCATTGAGAAGAAGCACCCAGAGTGGAAGTGACTTCTTAATCCTTGCTTTCCTGGTTTACTGTCTCTTTGAAAGGGGCGACCATTCAGCCCTCCCAAAGTGGCCAACTCCAGTCCCCCCCCAGCTGCTCCTCTGGCACGGGCTGAAAGCTCTTCTTCCCTGAGCTCCAACACCTCACTGAGTGCCAGCAACACCCCTACAATTGGTGAGACACACATGCAGACACTAGCAGAGCACATCATACCAACATGCACCTAAAACATCTTACACGGGGCACTAGAATGTGATCACAGATCAGCATTAACACCAGTTGTGGTATCCATGCTTTGTACATATAGCAGATGTTTTGAAAATGGACAAGGTTTGCAAAAGACTGGCTCAAAAAAACCCATTTACTCTAATGAGAAATTAGTGCACACGCAGTTTCGATTAAAATGCACGCCTTTTAGAGTGTAAATTGGAGATGGAACCCTTTAGGTGGCGATAAGAAAAGGATAAACTATCTATGAAGGAATTCAGTTGCTAGTGCTTGCTGCAGAGGTGCATATTACAGGCTCCCTCCATCCACATCAAAATACAAAATCAAAAATCATTAACAAAATGAAAATGAATTGGACTAAGAATTGAGGTGTGAGCTAATTTCCCATTAGTTTGGTATTTCTTGCCATTTTTGTGAATGTTTTCATCAGCCATTCACTTCTCACTCTTCATCTGTGGGTTGCGGTACTGCTTTTTGTTTCCATCTCCCATTTGCGGATTTCACCCTTTGGTTGGGCTGTAAGACGAAGATGTGTTTGTGGGGAAACTGCCCACCTTTGAGAAGAGGTGTGAGACTCCAGCAGGTAATATACATCTGAAAGAAAAGACAACCTGCTTGGAGGCTTTTAATATATATTTTTTTAACACCTACTAACCTACTAAGCTACTCAGATTGGTCCAACGGTTCAAGATCCATGTTGGGAAGGTCCATTATCGTCTCATTCACTAAACCCTGCATCTTTTTAAAATCCTCTTCTTGATTTATATTTTCTGGTCCTGTGCATGATTCAAGCTTTTAATGTTTATCACAGGAATTAAATAAGTATATATATGGCAATGTGGCATTTCTACCTGCCTTTTTTTATTTGCTGAATTAAATATTAGGAGAAATAAAACCTGAAAGCAAGCCAGTCGTTGTCTTGAGGTTTCTTAGGATTTTTGCCCCCACTTTTTCTTGCAGAACACTTCTAGTTTAAAAAAATGCTCTGTCTTGAATTTCGTCTTGCATCTCTAAGAATGTTTTTGAACTGCATACCTGATATCTTCATAAATAAAATTCTTAGTATTTTATTCCTAAATAAATATTTATGTGGGCATTATTGCACAGAGACGCACTTAAAGCTTCTTTATTATTTGTAAACCTGTTTATAAATGGTGTTTTTAATAAATCACAGTCAGTAAAATATTAGTTTTTCTTCATTGTCTGTGTCTTTCTTTTACTCTATTCTATTACCTTTCTCATAGGCACATCCCGTGGGCCCAGTCCAGTGACTTTAGGTTCCCAGGATGCATTGCCCATAGCTGTAGCGTTCACAGAGTCTGTTAATGCCTACTTCAAAGGAGCCGATCCCAGCAAGTGAGTATTGCATGACCTCAGGTCTAAGCAGGGCAAATTCTAGAGGACAAGCCCACCACAGGAATGGACATAACCTTGACTCCAAATACCTTTTGAGATGGTCTGTCCTAAACATGAAAGTGACAGCACAGCGTACAGTGAAGCACAACGTAAGGCAGCCCCATACCGGGTAGCAGTGATGGGGACCGTACCTTGCTCAAGCGTACCTCAGGGCAACTTACAGGTCTGTGATTCGAACCCATGAGCTTCTGATTCTGGGACCTAGTCCCTAATCACTAGGCCACAGCTGCTTCAAGATATCAAAGGTCTGGTTCAGTGTAAGGGTATGTAAATATAGGGTGGTAGTGGTCTAGTGGTAGGAGACTTGCCTATAGACCCATTTGGTTATGAGGTCCCAGGTTCGAATCCCACCTCTGGCACTACCACCTGAATTGTTCCAGGGTTTGGACTGTCCCTGTAATTAGGACATGGAAGTTGCTCTGGATTAGAGCGTCTGCTAAATTCTATAAATGTAAAAATGTAGTAAATCCATGGAGTGATTACACAAACTGCACAGTCTAATTTAGGTTTCAGCATTTTCCTTTACTGTCAGTACATTCCCATTTAGGGCTCACCACAGTGGATCAACAGTCTCCATTTTTTCCAGTCTTCAGCATCTTCCTGCTTCAAACCAACCACCTGCATACATTCAGTTAATAGTGTTATATAAAGCAAACACTCTGAATTGGGATAATCTTGGAAAAAATTCAAATGTTCATTCATGTTTGACCAAAGAATATGTTGAGTATTTGTTGAAGGCGCTCAAATGTCTGCAGGCATGGACAGTGCTGCAGATGTACTTGCTTGTTTTACAGTTTCATTATGCAGCTTTACTGTGATGTAACGATGGACATCAACCCAATACTTTTGTATATACCCATCATAACCGTCTAAACGTTTACCACTGTTTGACTCAATACTGAGTTTTAAGAGTTCTTATCAGTCTCAGCACCTCCATGTTTATATTTTAGGTGTATCGTGAAGATCACAGGAGACATGACGCTGTCCTTCCCCAGTGGCATCATAAAGATCTTCACATGTAGTCCCTCCCAATCAGTGCTCAGCTTCAAACTGAGGAACACCAGCAAAATGGAGCAGCTCCTTCCAAACCAGCATCTATTGCACAGGTGGGTAAGAGTGTGAAAGCCTTTTCATTTGTATATGTCTGGGATTTAAAAACTGAACCTTCATAAACCTAAAGCTTTTAACTTGTATTATTAGAAATCAAGTTATGGCCATTTAAAGTCAAGCACAACAGAAAACCAACCTAGGAAATCACCTCTGCATCAAAACAGTGCTTTAACAGGAGGCAGCAGAGCACAGATTTACACTGAAAGCAATAAGTTATTATTTGAGAATCTTTTGCAGCAACTAAAGAAACTATCCAATGAAGGCTTTATTAGCTGTATGTACACCATTTTGAAATCATTTCAATGATTCGGTAAGTTTATGTTGAGTATGTTTGTTCTGAAATTTGTCAGCATTTATTTTGCTTTTTGAGTGTTTTGTAGAACTATGTGTAAGGAGTTCGGGACACTCACACTCCCCCACCCCAGTAAACTTTTACTCGTTCAACTCTTATGGATTCATGTAAAGGACAGTCTAAAGGTCTCGATTCTACTCATTTTGCCATAAAAGTAATAAAACTGAAAGCAAAGCAAGTGCTAACAGACTTTTCCACTTATGAAAGAAAACAACACAATTACGTTTTCAACAATGTTGAATTCCAGAATTTGTTTTCTAAAAACTGCAGAAAACGGACAATTAAAAAAAGTATGTTTTTGGCTTTTCCGCAATATTAATATTAGTATTTTATCTCTCTGGGTTTCCTTCTGGCTGCCATACATGTACACTTTTTTTTTTTTTTTTTTTTTTTTTTTTTTTTTTTTTTTTTTTCCTCTCCCCCCCTTTTAAAGAATTTAATTTTATTCCTTCAAAAAGTCATCGAGCATGAGTAGAAGCCTCTCTCTCTCATTTTCCTTTGTTTAAGCTTGAGCTGCAGCGAATAAAATCCAGAAACAGTCATCTGATTCAGTTTAATAGAATTTGATTCAGTAGGCGGGCTTTTCGAAGAGGGTCGATTGTTTCTTGCTGCAGTAGCCAACAGCAGCCATGAATTATTGAGAGCGCGTGTGTGTGTGTGTGTGTGTGATGTAGTGACTCCTCCCAGAGTGACCCCAACACAAAAGATTTCTGGCTGAACATGCCTGCGCTGACAGCATATCTCAGGAAGAGCTCTGAGCAGAACCCAACATCCTCTTATTACAACGTGGAAATTCTCAAATACCAGGTCTGTACAATGTCTTCGGTCAAAACCCAGGATATTGCTTAAGTTTGTTATAAATTACACCGAGACAAGCTGCGGTTTAAAATATAATCCTCATTATTAATATGCTGTAACTTGTTGTGGGTAATGGGACTTTGGACCCATTAACCTGGCCCTGTGAACTGGAGCTCTGGCACACATTCAAACATTTAATTTGGCAACAAAATGAGCCTAGAGCTTAATTTTTCACATTTTTAGATAATAATGATATTCAAAATTCAAATTTCACATTTGTCAGAAATATCAGTCCCTGAATTGTTTGGCCCAGCAGGCCAGAACTGCCATTTTTGTCCCAGGACAAAACAACATCTTGGCCATTCTTACTCAGGTGTGTTCAAATGGAATTCAGTCAACACCGCTGAACCTCGCAGTGTACTGGAAGTGTGGACCCAGCACTACTGACCTGCGGGTGGATTACCGCTACAACCCTGAGGCCATGCAGCCACCTGGGCCACTTTCCAGTGTGCAGGTCCTGGTGCCCGTCAATGGTGGCGTCACCAACATGCAGTCGCTCCCCAGCGCCATTTGGTGAGCAGGGAAATGTGCAGCACTCTGTCCCCTGTTCGTATGTGCTGGAATACTGTGTCGTTTCATTGTGCTTTATGTTTTTAATCACTAGGAACGCAGACCAGAACAAATCATTATGGAAGCTGAATGACATCTCAGAGAAATCTGAAAATGAAGGTATGAAGATATACGGTAATACAGTGGCACCTGGAATCTCGAACTGCTCCTCAGTCGAACTTTTCAACACCCTAACAGCTTTGTACGCAAAAGAATGGCAGCGTATTGGTACAGTTTTTCAAATCTCGACCCGACAAGTCAACTTGAAAGAACCTGTATGAGTCGGAATTAGTCACGCGTTTGTGTTTCTCTGCGTAAACAAGGGGTCCAAAAAGGGAAGATGCTGCAGTTTAAGCGTCGCTCTTGCCTAGATAACATCTCCTTGCGTTGGTGCATTATTTGTTGTTGTGATTTTGTCCACTTCTCTTGAATACAAGGACAGTGATCGCAGCAAAGTGGAGAAGAAAACCATGAGAACAACAATAGAATTGCAGTTATTTTTAGATTTTTTAGATGTTATTTCTGCAAAATAGGCATGTTAAATTGGAGTTAATGGCCTGGGAAAAGGAATTTATATATGGAATTTTTGGGACAGGGACCAAATTATTAGCTTTTCCATTCTCGAACAAATCCAGATTGTCGAATTTGGGAACAAATTGTGTTTGAGATTCGAGGTACCACTGTATTACGTAATATCCTAGTAACGTAAACGTATTCCGCTTGAAAGAGAATTTTAACAGTTTGCCAGCAGAAATAATCTGACGACTTTGTAATTACGGATAAATTAGTATCTTGCTTATGACATGAACGAAACATTGTACAACACCATTTCCAAAATAAGTGTGTAAAATGGGAATAAAAACAGTGCAGGCACTTGGAGGTCATAAACCCATATTTAGTTCACAATAGAAAACATATCAAACTGAGAAAATACCGTTTTGAGAAAAGATCTTTTTGAATTTGACAGAATTCTCAAAAAGCCAGGTTTACCACTGTGTAGCAGCCCCTCTTTTTGGACAATAGTCTGTAATCCTCTGGGAACTGAGGAGACCAGTTGTGGGACTTCTGGGACAGGAATGTTGTCCCATTCCTGTCTGTTTATAGGATTCTAGCTGCTCAGCAGTCCTGGGTCGTCTTTGTCATATTTTTTTTTAATCTCATGATGCACCAAATGTTTTCAGTTGGTGAAGAGTCTGGACTGCAGACAGGCCAGTTGTGCACCCGGACTCTACTACTACAAAGCCCTGCTGTTATAGGCGTAATATGCAGTTTTGCATTGTCTTGCTGAAATACTGAAGGCCTTCCCTGAAAACAAAGTCATCTGGATGGGAGCATATGTTGCTTGGCGTAGTGTTTGATTGTAGTAGTTGTGGTTGTTAAAAATGGGCTAATACTATTTTGGCAGCAATAAAAGCATAAAGAAAACTGGTGGTGGTATCTGTGTGTTTCAGGCTCTGGATCTCTAAGGGCGAAGTTTGAGCTCACAGACGGCCCCTCGAGCCCAGCCACCCTGGCAGTCCAGTTCTTCAACGAGGGCAGCACTCTTTCTGGTGTGGACATAGAATCGGTTGGCTCTGGTTACCGACTCTCACTCATTAAGAAGAGATTTGCCACTGGTAAGACATTTTTAACAAAGCTTTTGTCCACCTCCTGATGTCCACACAAAAGTAATTATACTGTGTTCACTGAAGGCCTGATGCCTTAAGCCTTTTACACCAGTTTTTGGTACAAAACCGGCCACGTTCCGCCCGTGATTTAAGTACTAAACTACTGAACAAGCATTAATGCGCAGTTTATTGGATGAAATGCAAAATTTGTTTTGGAGGGCTCACGCTAAACCTGGGAGGATCACACAAAATATTTGGTGGACATGTTACACATGGGGATTACATATTCTACTAAACCATCCATCCATCCATCCATCCATTATCTGCCGCTTGTCCCAAACGGGGTCGCGGGGGAGTGCTGGCGTCCAACCCAGCGCACACAGGGCGAGGACGGGGGACGCACCCTGGACAGGTCGCCAGCCCATCGCAGGGAGGAGCAGGACGGGGACGGCACCTTGCTCAAGGGTACCTCAGGGCAACCCTGAGGGAAGGGGTTCGAACCCCCGATCCTCTGATCACGAGGCCGACGCCCTAACCACTAGGTCACCGCTGCCCCATTCTACTAAACCTGATTTGAAAATCATGCTCAAGACATGCTGTTGGGAGACTTCCTTCGATAATGTTGGTAAACACAGCAGCTAGTCAGGAACAAAAGAAGTGAAACTAAAGTGAAAGTGACTATTGTCACTGTGAACTGCACAGCACACCGTGAAATTCAGAGTTCTTTGCGTTTAAGCGATCACACACAGCACAGCAGGGGGGCAGCCATATCCAGCGGCCAGGGGAGCGGTACTGGGGACAGTACCTTGCTCTAGGGTAACCTACTAGTGTAGGAGACCGAATATAATGACTCGGGTTACCCTTCAAGTGCTGAACCAGAGCACCCCTTTTGAATGTTTTTGTGAAAGAACTTTACGCTGCTTATCCTTTATCGCACAACTTTCATTTTCTGTTTTGTTTTAAGCCTGTTTATTTCGTAGCCTTTTGAGAACTGGGCCGTTCGTGAGCCCGTCCGTGTCCATTTCGTTTAAAATCAGGCTCACTGTGACCGAATCCTATACATGCAGGAACATTTTAGGTTGAGCTCATACTTATATCTCAGTCACCAGTGTATAAGGTCCACCTAAAAAAAAATTCCCATTTACCATTTTACGATGGGTCATTATAATGTGAGTACACTTCATAGGTTTGTCAGTCCCCCCTACAATTCTAGCCAGGCCATACTGGTGCGAGCTTATTGGGATTCTTGTATCTCGCTCAGTATCACTGCTGAATTGGAACAGTCCTGCACTCAAAAATCTCCAGCCAACATTGGTCCTGTGATGGTCCACTGATGAAGGGTAGAGGATGACTAACACACACTGTGCTTGGAAAGCACTAAAGTCTCCGTGCACCGACAAAGTGTACCAAGAAAGTTGATGTCATTTACAAAAACTAGCAGTTAAATATTAAATGTGTATTAATTCCAAGTATTTTAGCGTATGGAAGTCTGTATATTAATCATATTGTTTTAATCTTGGGGAGAGGAGGTGCATAGCAAGAGATCAGTGTGCATGTCTGTCTCTCTCTGTGTGTGTGTGTGTGTGTGTGTGTGTGTGTGTGTGTGTGTGTGTGTGTGTTACAGGGCGCTATATGGCAGACTGCTGAGAAATCAAACCAGACGCACATCTGCTCTAATTGTTGGAAAATCCGAAGGTTTATTCCATTGTTTTACTCCGTCTTTCTTCATTTATGATGGAGGTTAATGGGGGACAGAGCAAAAGGGCTGCCAGCACGATGGTTTTTCTAATGCCTTCAATTCTTCATCTCAGCATTTTGAACTACCCGTCTACCAGCTTAATGCACCTTTTTGTGGAGGAGAGATTTTTTTTTTTTTTTTTTTTTTTTCCCCCCCTCCTTTCTACATTTATGTAGCACTGAGTATCAAACACTGTCTACAAAGATTAATAATAAACCCCCACAAAAAGACAGGATTTCCAAATATTAATGAATGAAAAGAATGAAAAGCAGTTGTTAATCTTGGAAACCTTTTGGATCTATCAGACTGACTTTTATAAAGTCAGAACGGTATTGTTTGTTTTTGATATGTCTTGTTCATTTGTAATATGAATTATATATAACGTATGGTATATGTAAAAAAAAAAAAAAAAAAAAAATATATATATATATATATATATACACATACACATATACATATATACATTATATATATATGTGTGTGTGTGTGTGTGTGTATATATGTGTGTGTGTGTGTATATATATATATATATATATATATATAAAATATCTCTGCACTAACAATCTTCCTGCCCATCTGTATGGACATTAATCTCTTCCTTATACACGCAACCTCAAGTCAGTCACAATGACTGTGAAGAAGAAGAAAGAAAGGCAGGAAAAAAGAGGGACAGGACAAAAATGCCTCCACAATACTTTGTTCTCTAAAAAGATTCAGAGATTCAGCCCAATGTAGACTTCGCAGTCTGATTGCTTTCATTTTTGGCGGGGTTCTGCATCATGACTAAGATTTAACCATTCATGTCGCTCACAATAGTTGTTTTTAATTCTCACCGTCAACGTGCAATGAAGGTAGAAGCTGTTAGATTATACATTCATATGTGGTTGTTTCCGTTTTGTGCCATTTTCACTTCACAGCAAAAAAAAATCAAAATAAAAAAATACATTAATTAATTAATAATAATAATGCAGGTCAACTGTCTGACTTCAGTGGGGGAAAAACACACACAAGAAAACTTAGTGCCTCTTTTTCTATTACCTTACCAAACTTGAAGATGCATGTTCCCTACAAGCTTTTGCATGTACAACAAAAAAAGCACATTTTTTTTTTTTTTTTTTTCTTTACAAAAACTTAAGTGCCAGTTCCGTTTTATACTCTTTTTACTGGGATATTTGAAGGGAAATTACTGCCTCAAAAATGGCAAACTAAAATATAGGCCTTTGTCTACTGAAAACCAGTCACCACTGTTAGCTTGTTTCGCCCATGCGCTCCATTTAATAGCATGGTGCTGCACTTCCTTTACTGTCAGGAGTTCCAAAAATGTGCCACTATTGCCATCAGCTCTCTGTTGGCAGGTACGTCTTCAAGCCTTAAACTGTTCTTTTGGAGGGACGATCCAAAGGATGCACTACTTGTAGCTCTCTCTGTTGAAGTGGTTCCCAATGCAGATTTAGTCATTGTGTATTTTGAGTGTCCTGCTTATCTGATCTCTGTTCGAGTGAACACTTTGAACAGTAAATACGAAGCTCCTTTAGAGTCATGCCAGAAGAAACGCTTTTGGTTCCCCGATCATTTCAATGGTTCCTTAAAGCGGTTCACCAGATTATCCAAACATGTAAGGAGAGCAGAAACTTGAATCAACTTGCTGCTCCATTTTAAAGGAGTAGATCCTTTTTAAAGCCAGTCAACATTAAAGTTCTGCACCAATAGGAGGATTCAGCTAGAACCAAACATGCTCCAAGAACCATGTATAAACCGATATCTTTTGGAGGGGAATGAATGGAATAATCTGGTTAGTGATATTAATGATGGTAGTTGTTTGGGAAATTGATTTATTACACTCGCTGTTTGTTAAATAAGAGACTGGAACCCAGTTGACGTATTAAGTAGCTTTTCATTTTGTTTCATTTGCCAAATATTACACTTAAGAAACAAATCAGAGGAAAGGAAAGTGGAACGGAACATATCCTACACTGTGCACCAGCTTGCATCACTTTGGGAACTGCATTTTTTGTTTTCATATTTATTTCTCAGTGAACAAGTTATTGATCTAGGACCCTCGCCCTTTTCCAGGCCCGCGCTGTGAGCGGGGAAAGGACTTCTAAAGTGCTTTAAGGGTGTCCGTAGTGTTTTTTTTGTATAAACTGACCCTATTTTCTAATAAAAGGCCCTGTGCCTTAATCTAGAGGGCCGATTCTTTAAGGGCTAACCTATCTAATGAATGTGGAGACACCACAGTTACCTTAATACGTTCATATCTTTGATACCTGCTTAAAAAAAAAGTGAATCCAGATTGTCCTTTTTTTAATTTTGTGTTTTGTGAAGTAACTAAGCACACATTTTGGATCCTGAATCTTTGCTATTTTACCAGGTGTTCTTTGTTTTATAATGTACTGTATGTGATTTTACAGAATGTGTTTCATGTTCACTTTATAACTCGGCCTTGGCTGTTTAGTGTAGAGGCAGATATTAACCGGTGGCCCTTTTGGGTCAAAGTGTCAGTAGCATTAACAAACTGTACAACACTCACGTTCTCTGTCCAGAAAACTACATTACATACATGTGTGTGATTTGTATATTTTAGCGAGCTGGTTCTTGCTGCCTCTACAGCTGTCGGAGAAACGTTGAAAGCGAGCTTCTCAAATCTTGCTTTTGTTTTTAATTTTTTTTCCCCCCTAATTTCTTTTTATGTTCATGTCCAATGGTGTGTTTAAGAAAAATCTGTGTCATTTTTATTTTTTTTTCTTCACAAAATGTACATTTTTACAAATTTACCACTTTGTCTTCTCTTCATGATTTCAGTGTGTCTGTAATAAAAGTGTAATATATAAATCTATACAAATATAAGGAATACTACAGAACTGGGCATCGTCTCTTGTTTGGGCTTTACTTGGATTTTGAAAAGAAAACCGTTCCATGTTGAATATAAATGGCTTATTATTTAATTCAGGAAAAAAACAAGGAATGGAGATAAAATGACAAATACTAGACTTTGTATAGATCTGACTTTTTAAAAAAAAAAAATTTTTACTTAATGTACTTGAATAGCTTAATAGCTTGAAGATATTGAAGATAAATGAATGTACTGTCTATTGGTTGTTCGTTTTAATGCTAATTTCTTCCTTTCATTTGAAAACGACCAACGTTAAAGTGCTCTACATAATCCGAAAAAGTGTCGGAATCTACAGAAAACACAAAGACCGCAAACAAACACATACGAGCAGATGTCTAGAACAATTTAAAAGACAAAAGAGCTTTTAGTCTTCTGAAACCAGAATTGTTCTATCAAAGAAATAAGATTTATTAAAGCTACTAAGTTAAAATTTTAGTTACTGCTTTATATACAGACAGTAACATTTGGGGTTTTTTTTCCGGGTGAGATATGAAAACGGATGTAAATGTTTATCACTTTATTCTCAATACTTTATGGCTTTCTCAGCCATTGTGTGCATTCATGTTAAATACATCCTTTTAGTGTCCTACAAATAAGTTAAACATAGTTGAGAGTTAAATATCAAAAGTGGAAGAGAAGCTTTCAAAATGATTTATGTTCAAGATTTTTTTTTTATAGTTTTTATGTTATTTTAAACAGTTTAAAAGGCTGTACTTAAAATGAAAGCTGGCCAAATGCGTTCTTCCTCCCAACGTTGAGTTTTAGGTTGCCTCCAATGTCTCAGTGGATTGTTCTTTTTGTTCTTTAGGGAACTAGTTGTGTAAATGAGACATGAGTGGGAAGAACTTTTAAAGAACCTCCATGTAATCTGAAGGTTCTGGAAGGCCCGTTAAAACCGGTGGTCCTCCACATGAACCCCTGAAAGCAGTCCTTTTATCACATCTCTCAAGGAACCACTTTAGGATTGCTTTTAACAGATTGCAGTAAAAACAAACTTTTTTTTTTTGTTTTTTTCTTTTTTTGAATTTTCAGTATTTATCTCTGAGCAGACCTGAGATTGTTCCATGATTGTTGCAGCAAAATAATCTGAAGAGCTTGAGTTCAGAGCCTTGATTTGGCCAAAAAAACCAAAAAGACTCAACGTGTATGTTCTGTCTATGGTGTGCTTAAAAAGTAGCACTTTAAAAGCTAGAAATCTGTACTTAATAAAACCATTTCCAATTTTGGTGCCTAGTTGCCTAGATCTGCAAAATGTACAGAATAAACATATTTGCAACGTTCTTCACAGATAAAAATATAATTTACCTATGAATTTGTTCTGTAAACTCACTGATTGGCATGAGGAAAGTGTTAAGTCTTACTCAGACTGCCAATAACCCCCCCATCCCTCGCAAAACCCCATCCCTAATCCTGAACACAGCATGTGGTGATAAGCGCTCGTGACTCGGGTTTAAATGTGAGAAACCTAAAAACTGGATGCTAATTTCCCAAGAGTTTAAAGAGATGAGTGAATTTTTACTAGGGAAAAATATCCCTCTGAGATCGCTTACTAACTGAACACGATCTGAAGAAAGCAGGTTTCTTGTGAGGAACTGAAATGGGTCTAGATGGCGGCCTTCTATGATGCGAATGAAAATAATGGATGGTTTCTCTTTTAAATGCTATAAAACTGAAGTTCTGAGACAGTTTTGAAAACGTAAGGAGCAAATCAGGCAGATGTTTGCGTTAAGATGTTGGAATTAAAAGGAAACCATCATTAGAAAAATGAAAAAAAGTGCAGATGCCTGGAATCACAAGCATAAGCTTTCATTCATAGCTACAAAAACCACGTATCTCCAGTACAAGGCTAAAACACCCAGCATGCCGTGGCTGAAAATCAAGAACGGATAGATGAGATTTTTCACGGTTCTGCAGCTTTCATTCTTTATTAACTAAATTTCTTTGTGTTTGTGAGATTGGTGCCTGTTTTTCTCTTCTTCAGGAAAAGGAAAAAGCAAAGAGCTTTAGTTTCTGATCCGTTCTGTTTCTGAATAAACGGTGATCAAGCTGGGAGTGAAAAGAAAGATTTAAGGTGTGCAACTTTTAAATCAGTTCTGATCCGAGGTACAAAAAAGGCATTCTTTTCCAGCCTTTGAAAATCTGTATGAGACTTTGTTTACACAGTCATGCATCCCGACCACATCTGCTGCACTTCCAGTGCTCCTTAAAGCTGAAATAAAACTTTGCCACATGTGTGAGCCATCCGTGCCTTTTATTGGTGTGTTAGCATGAGAGCTTACTCATTGAGTTTATCAAGTCATCTTCATACACCACCATGTCATCATCATCAGTCCATTTTAATCTGCTTCAAGCTTCCCCTCTTCCAGATTTACTGCACTCAGCGTTCAGGCATCTGTTCCCTTTTGATTAGGGAACACCAGTTATGCCAACTGAGCTCAGCCAGAATCACTTTCATTTTTTTTACTCGTTCTTTTCCAAGATGAGTAAATGGAATGATTGTCCATTGTAATTCATTTATTGTAATTAAGGCTTTGGGATTACTGTATACTCTAATCGAGGGCTCTGCCAGCTCTTCCTAAATGCAGTCTGTGCAGGTTGTGGAGAGCCTTTTACCTTCAAAGGAGTCTCCAATGGGCGAATGATATTTTAGAAAGTCAGTTTTACATTTCAAAAGATATAAAGAGCGCAGGGAACCCATACAGTCCAGCATGTGTTCCAACAATGGGCTACAATATTTTTTATCATCCACACGGATATAAATCATGTAGCACATTGGACTTCATATTTGATGTTTCTGGGATACAGTGTGGATGATGCACCTTCAGAAACCAAAAAATGCTCTTTAATCCGAGGGTATGCAGTGTCCTCAAGACTCACGATACATTATCTGTGTATTGATGTGATGTAATCGTTGCAATTCTAGAGAAGTTCAATCATGAATGTACGGTTTCCTCAACCATTGATATCTAGGGATGTAGAACTAATGCAGACCTTCTGAAGCTTAAAATAATATTAGAGCACCGAAGGGTCCAGGTTTGCTTTGGGAAGGTTAGGAGCACCACTGACTAAAAGTAACACTAGCAAGGTAGAGGTGAGCTTGAAAAGGCTGGAAAAAGGCTATTAAATCGTAATCCACACCCTCAGAAAAGGTTCTTCAGCGGTTCTTCAGCAAGAGCAGTGGCTGTATGTAGAACCTCAGAGAATTAGCTGAAGGGATTAATAGTTCGCTGGCTGGTTCTTCTCAGTGATGAATTGTATTATAAAAATATTCTGGATAGCTTTTAAAACTGTCCCGGTATTGCTCCAAGTCGAAGAAGGCTTTTCGCATACCTCCTCACTGCTGAAGCACATAGTCAAGCATACATACATTCTAACCCCTTTATAGAGGGTTAAGAGCAAGAAGGCCTTGTGGCTTTTAGCTAACTGATTTAAAACGTTCCACGGATACTGTCACTGGCAGTGTTTTCACAGCGGCTCGGTGGGGCGATAGAGTTGAGTTATTAAAGAAGGAGAGAGCAGGAGCGACATCACTTACATTTACGCTCCATTTCAGAACGACACGGCCTTTTGATCCAGAAACCCCTCTTCAGCATGAGCAAAACCATCTGAACAAACACACTAGCTGGACCTTCATAACTTAAAAATGTGTTTGCTTTTCTCCTCCATCCTGCACTCTTCCCCTCATTTACTCCTCTTTAATCCTCTTGGTTTACTCTCTCTCTTTCTCTCTCTCTCTCTCTCACTTGGTCATGTTTTTTTCTTCCACTCTTCTCATCATATTTTTAAACTTCCATTCCAGTCTCCCAGCCTCTGCCTCTTTTTCCTTTTGTCTTTTTCCCTCCCGTTCGCATCTTCTCTTAACCACACCTCACATCATTCTTGCTCTCCCTCGGCACCTGCCACCTCCTCCGTCTCCATACCTTGGTAGGTCTCCCAGAACAATATGCGCTAGAAGGATTTTCTTCATACCAGCTGGAATCCTCCACATTCCCCACGACACATCTTGTGGTCCTCAACTGGCACCTTAAATTCCATCCGCTGGAATGTCAATAAATAATGTTTTAACGATTTTTTTTTTTGTTGTTTCTCGCAGGTTGAGAATGCTACCAGTAGGAACATTAGATATGGGTCAATAACTTTCACAGCTACATCTTGATGTGGACTTAAAGCTACTCAAAATATATATATATTTTTAAATGCTTAAACCAGATGTGTCAGTGGAAATGGACTTGTTATTTCATTTTGATATCCCTACATGCCAAAGCCTTCAGCTGGCCATTACATGATGTCCTAGGACAGAGTTACGACATTATAAATATTCTGTTTCAGTGCTGGTTTATTGAGTCGTATTATTTCCTTTTGCATCATTTTGCATGAATATTATTAGGCAACAGTGGTCATCTTGAGTATTATTTTATGTTGGTCCAGTCCAATGCATTACTAGTTAACATTTATGTAGTTCCAAAAATCCTGGAATTTGACCAAATATTGTAAATTTTGAAAACTTCTGCCTTTTTTAACACTTTAAGCCATATGATATCATGGCTTATTTGATCATGTTGCAAAGAGACAGTAGTTGTGATGGGGAGTAGAGGTTTAAACGCAAAGCCTATGGTATTACAAGAGGCAGTGATGTTTTTAATTACCCAAAGAACCACCATGATATTTGGTCAGATTATAACCGTACACCTTTCCCCCATTTTTAAACTTCGTTCAGGAAAAACCTGCCTGCACTGATTCCATGATTAGAATGGCAAGTAGAAATAGTGAGTCATTTTTCTCTGAAGTTGTCCATTTCCAGGATATGGGCTTTTGACCTGACACACGTTTTTTCTTCACTCCTGCTTTACAGGTATCAGTGAAAAAAGTGAAAGTGACTATTTTTGTCATTGTGAAACAGCACAGCACTCAGTGAGACACAACGAAATTCATCCTCTGCATTTCACCCACACACGCCGTGCAGCAGGGAGTAGCTGTTTAAAGCGCCCGGGGAGCAGCGACAGGGACGGTATCTTGATTAAGGGTACCACAGGGGAACCTAGTGGTCTGGGATTCAATCCCATGACCTTCCAAACCTAGAGCCTAGTCCCTAACCAATAGGCCACCACTCAGTATTTGTGTCTTCACAACTTGTGCTTGAGAAGCATAACCTGGTCATATGTGCACTAACTAAAGATCACAACATCACCTTGTGTTGCAATGTTATCATTTTTAACCATTTAACCTGCAGGTTTATCATCATGTTATTGTTCTTAAGTGAAAGTGACTATTCTTGTCATTGCGAGGTCACAGCACAGCACACAGTGAAATACAACAAAATTGGACCTCTGCATTTAACCCATGCAAACACCGTGCAGCAGGGGCACTTATGAAAGTGCCCGGAGAGCAGTGACGGGGACAGTACCTTGCTGAAGGGTACCTCAGGGCAACCTACTGGTAAGGGGTTTGAACCCACAATCTTCCGATCCTGTGGCCAACTCCCCAACCACTAGGTCTCCACTGCACCAGATTACGATTAAGATTATGTTCAGTATATAACGAAAAAGATTCATTAATGTGCTTTGTTTTTGTAAGACTGTCGTTGATCTTTTGGCGATTTGATTTACAGCAGTTGGATTGTGAGGCCTGTGTATAGTGGTTGCTATGGTGAACTGCTTACCTATACTTAGAAACAACCACTAGTTAAAACACAGATAGACCTAAACATGTATTGGTTATGTTTCTATCCAAAGTAATATTTTGAATTTATAAAAATCACTTTTAAATATTTGTAGATGTAGTTTGGAATAATAGAAGAGGAATGTTGATTCAAGATGTTTTTCATTTGTCACAGTTTACAAGAACAATCAGCAGTGAAATGTATCCCCCAACCACTCTCTAGACTGGGCATGACAAGGTGATGAGATGAAATGAAAACAAAATAATAAAATATAAAAATTAGAATAATAGCTAAATAAAATTATTTAAAACTAGGCACTAGACATTAAAACCCATCAAAATCCTTTAAAACCAAGTCACAAATAACACTGAATATCTTGTTGTACTGGAAGCTGAAAAAGTGGGCAAGTGTGAGAATCTGAGCATCTAAAAAGTGTTCTAACTGCTGAACTGGTGACAGGGTCTTGGGCCTAGAGTGAAAAGGCTGTCCTTTCTGGTCCAGTCCCATATATTACTCACAAATTACTGAAGAATTAAAGATGCTATGATAGAAGGTGGTGGAGGCAGTGTGATGCTCTGGGTAATGTTCTGCAGGAAGACCTTAGGTCCTGACATTAGTGGGAATGTTACTTTGATATGTAACACCTGCCTAAACGTTGCTGAACACACCCCTTCATGGCAATGAGGGTTGTTCCCTAATGACAAAGTAATGGTAACTGCCTCTTAAAACAAATGCAAACCATAAATACAAAGTAGGGGTGGTGCTGGTCTAGTGGTAGGGTACTTGCCTACAGACCTATGGCTCAAGAGGTCCCAGGTTCGAATCCCACCTCTGGCACTACCACCACTGGGTCCCTGAGCAAGACCCTTAACCCTGAGTGTCTCCAGGGGGACTGTCCCTGAAATTAGGCCATGGAAGTCGCTCTGGATAAGAGCGTCTGCTAAATGCCATAAATGTAAATACAAACAACATGGCTGAGAAATACAGAAGACCAAGGAGATTTATAAAATCAACGTCTCTTTCCAATCTTGCAGAGACAGATGTCCAGAAAAAGCTCAACCAAAAGTGCTCAAACAGCTCCTTATGGTGGCGAATCAGGATTTCTTGCCAAATGGTTACTTTAGAAAAAAAATTAATAATAAAAAAATAAAGTTCTTCTTTCAGCTGCTCTCATTAAGTGGTCGCAGCAGAGATCCATTTCCATTTCTTCCTGTCCTCTGCATCTTCCTCCTTCAAACCGGCCACCCGAATAATAGGTTAAAAAAATGTCCTTGTCAGTTGTTTATGGAGAGATGGTGAAAGTAGAAGTTGCAGCATAACTTTGAGAGGAGGTTTAAATGGTCATTTTATGCAGTTTGTGGAAAAAGTCCATGGACATCACAGCGGTAAGAAACAGCTTTTCTCTTTTATTTATGTCATTTATATGTCATTTTTATTTAATTTAACTGATGTAAATTTTATATATATATATATAATTTTTTTAGAACATGTTTTCCACCACTTCTACCAACTACATAGTCAAAAACATTTAGAATAAGCATTCATTATGTAACTGAGATCCAGCCATAAAAAAAAGAAAGTGAGACACAAGGGCAGTGGGACAGCAGGAGGTTCCAGTGGAAAGGCAGGTTTGGGGAACAGAGGAAGCGAGAGAATGAGAGAATGAGCTTTTCGTGCCTTACGAGCAGAGTCACGTCATGGTCAATTTGTCACAAGGTTGGGGGCCATGATGGGGAGCGGCCACATCTTAACTCCTGTAGAGTCATCCCCCCCAATAGCTTCTACAGTGCTAAATGTTTTTCATAACTGTGCTACCATTTCTTTCACATACCCTACTACAGACCCTACCATCAGCATGGCTTTGTGTTTTAGCATGGCTTATGGTGAAATTGGGACACAAGCAACAAATTGGTGTGTTTGAATGTGAAAAAGCATAGATTTAAACTTCCTTCACTTCATTCTTCAAACTCTGTATAAACGTGAGAAGAGTCCAGCTGAGTGTGTTAAAAACTAAAGAAATGAAGAAAGGCAATGCAAAGAACAAGTTAATCCAAATAAGACACTGAAGAATGGCGTTTTTCAAGTGAAACAATGAACACAAAAGATTACTTTATTCAAGGTCTTGCTTTTGAAAAGCTTCAAACACAGCAAAGTTCAGCTTTTGACTGAATCCAATTATATTAGAGCTCTGGAAGCACTAAAGTTCAATGGGTTACTGCAAGTGAGTCATTTTTTTTTTTGTCTCATTTATTTATCTAAGTAATTGTTTGTCTTTGTGATGGGTTGATCATGGATGCTGATTGGGTAAGGCCTGGAATCTGGGTGTGTATGCTCTTTGTTGATTGGTGGAACGGGTAAGGGGTTTGGCCGAGCGTATGAGTTTCCTGACAGGACATTACAGAGATTGGGTGGGGTGGGGGGGTTTAGTCAAAGAGAAGGAGACAGCATGCCATGGAAAGCCATTAAACCCCCTCCTGTAGAGACTGCAGGCAGACAGGCAATGTTCAGTGGAGGGTGAGGCTCCTCATGAAGCCTAGCGTGTTGCTGGAGCATTTGAGCTAACTCTTCACACGAACAAGGGGAGGAGGTGCGCTGGGTCCAAAGGTAGAAAGGCTAAGTGAGGACAACAGAGAAAATATACTGGGCACTTAAGTGACGGGCAATAAACCTTCAGTCTTGCACTGATATTAATTTTAGCCAATTTTAGTGACGTGCATGCATAATGGGTAAAATCTACGGTTACTAGTTTATTTTTATTCTATCCACAATGTGACAGTTTACTGCTATTGGGCTTGGCTTCAGGGGCTCATTTAGTGGGGCAATGCCCCATCTCTCGATCATCATGCCCCACTAAACCCATTAACCTTCTACGTACTTCTGGAGTGACAAGCAGCAAAACGTTTCGCCCGTTCTGAAGGGCCACACCACACAGTATGGGCTGCATTACAGGGAGGTGGAATGTTGTTGGAGGAAACATGAAGACAGATTTTCTTAACGGGTGGATTTTTATTGGTGATTTTCTGTTAACGATCCTGTTGTTTCTCTCCTGAATTTGTGTCTTATGTCTGATGACATTACTTTTAAACATGACTAAATGCTGTGTCACCCCGATAAATGGAAAGGAGTGTGATATTGAACTTTATCTATGTTGCTCAGAACTACACTGTGTTCTATTTTTATCCTAATAGGGCACAAGAAAGCAATTTATAGTTAAGCAAAAGTACCAAAAACAATACAAATTCACACAGATGAAGGTGCATGTGTTACAAAGTTAGGAATTAAGTTCAGAGTAACTGTGAGTGCGGAAGAGAGGTGAAAAAGAGAGTGCAGGCAGGTTGGAATGGGTGGAGAAGAGTGGCTGGAGTGATTTGTGACAGACGGGTACCAGTGAGAGTAAAAGGGAAGGTTTAGAGGACAGTAGTGAGACCAGCTATGTTACACAGGTTGGAGATGGTAGCACTGACAAAAAGACAGGAGGCAGAGCTAGAGGTGACAGAGCTAAAGATGCTGAGATTTTCACTGGGAGTGATGAAGATGGACAGGATTAGAAATTAGTGTTTTAGAGGCACAGCTCAGGTTAGACGTTTTGGAGACAAAGAGACGTTTTGGAGAAACAAGGTCGCGTTTGTTTGGACACGTCCAGAGGAGAGACGAGGATTATATTGGGAGGAGGATGTTGAAGATGGAGCTGCCAGGAAAGACGAGAAGAGGAAGACCAAAGAGGAGGTTTATGGACGTGGTGAGAGAGGACATGCAGGTGGTCGGTATGAAGGAGGAAGATGCAGAGGACCGGAAGAAATGAAAACTGATGATCTGCTGTGGCGACTCCTGAATGGGAACAGTCAAAAGACAAAGAAGAAAAGTCACCTATTTTCCTTTACTTTTATTGTCAATCATTTTGGACCATTTCTATTATCCCAGTCATCAGATATTTATTCAATCACACAATCTAAAAACCAGCTAGAATGAAAAATTGCAGAATAAATGAATTAAAATAGAGCTAAACAGAAATCAAATGGAATTAGATCATTTTGTACATCATTTTGAATAATTATGTTACGATATATCCCTCCTGGACCAGCAGTACTATTGCGCAATCATGTACATAAAGTGAAAATACTTCACAGTTTGTTGTGAATCAGTTTACCTATTAAAAGGTGCTCAGTTTGGCTTGGTTAGTCTAATTGCTATTGGATTATATTTATTCTCTGGTCAAAAGGAATTGATTTTGAAGTTTGTAGTGTTTATGACTATACAGCTATATCCAGTGCTGTTTTGGACTTATTTACAAACAAATCCCAAATCTGTCATGTTATTTGGTAACATGACTAGATTTGCTTGCATGAGAAATGAACACAGTTTTGACTGTGCTAAATCTTCCCTTGATTGTCTTTGTTTGAACAGACCATCAGTTTCTATGATACTACTAGACATTTTCCTGATGTTCCTATTTTCCTCCCTATAAATCTAAATTCAAAGCGACCCGTTATTTTAAGCTTTCCAAAGACAAGCCATGCTCCTTATTTCCAGCTGTCAAACCGGAGCCAGAAACAGTAAATGCTAAATAAGACACATGACTCAGGACTTCCAGGCAGGAACCATTTCTGGAAAGGCTTTCTGACTCTAGCGTCCAGCTCGTGAAACATGTCCTCAGCAGCTCCTATTGGCCCAACACTTTCATGCTCACACTATTTTTTTTCCCCCTAAAGAAATGAATTTTTCAGGATTCTCAGGTCATTGTCTTCACTGGCATTCTGTTTGCTTCTGAATTACAAAAAAACTGTTTCTGAAGTCCGATATTTCTTGGCAGACAGAAGCTTGCTTGCCTTGGAAACCCAAACCTGCTGAAATCCTTAAAGAACCTGCAGTGACACATCAAGATCTAAAATTCAGATTCAGGCAACTTTTGAAAGTGGCTTCGAATCTGATTCAGAAAACTGTATCTGAGTCACTGCAGACAAGTTCACTGGAAAAAAACGATGATGTCCAGCACAGCAGGTATGGCAAATGCAGAACTTGCATGTTCCACCAACATATACCAAATGCAAATTTGAGACTGGACACTGCTGACATTACCCAAGAAGACCACAGGACATTTGGGACTGGGCTTTAGTCTTCACAGCACTTGTGACTGGACTTTATTTTCTTCGGTTTATTTGACAGTAAATGGGAGAAACTACATCTCATCCTGTCCCACAGCAAGGCTCGTCTCTATTTAGCGCAAGACGAGTTTAAGTTTGTGGTCCTGGTCCTGGTGGTGAACCAATCTAATCAATTTATTTTGTGATGTCTATGACTTTTTAAACCAAAGAGAGACAATAGTAAGAGGTGAAATTGGGGAGGAAGATTTGATGCCGATCCAGGGGAAAAAAAAAACAAAAAAACCTTTTTTATTGCTTGCTATAGCAACTGTTCCACACTTTCATTTGAAGCATTTTATGTTTTTTTCTGACACGGGCCACATGGCCAGAGAGTTCCTCCTCAGAGAGAGCTTCTGTCTAAATAACATTTCTGAAAGTGACTGTTTATCATTGTGAAACACAGCACAGCACACAGTGAACCACAACAAATGAATTCTCTACATTTCACCCACACACAATGTGCAGCAGGGGGCAGCCATACATCAGCACCCGGGACCAGCCATGGGGACGGTACCTTGAGCAAGGGTACCTCAGGGCATACTGGTCTGAGATTCAAATCTATGACCTTCCAAACCTGGGGCCTAGTCCCTAATGCCTAGGCCACCGCTTCTGTATATGTGCTCCCTGATATGGCTAACAGTGGTTTCTGGTGCAGTGAACGCAAACTCAAGGTTGCAAACTTCAGTGCTGGATTTTAAAAAACAATTATAAAGTGTTTCATCGATGCAGAAGGGGTAAGAAAATGACAATGGAAAAATGTCAAAGCATAGTTTACCTTGAGAGCACAAGGTCTTCAAAGAGATGAATGAGTCCAGCTATGTGTGCTACCCCAGTATGAACTACACATCAAACGCCATCAGACAACACACAAAGACTCATCTTATACACACACACACATGCACACGCACACCATCCATGATCACAGAGTGGAGAGGAAATGTTCTTCTCATAAATATTTGGACTTGGCCTAATTGAAAGAGTGTGTTGACCACAGAGTCTGGGCTCATTCTAAACATTCGCATGCTTAGACCATTCTCTTCGCAAATGTCTCTCAGGTGACCTCCCGTGCCTTAAGAAGCCGGATAAAATGCACACAGCTGCGAAGGATGTAAGCAGTCCCGGGCCGTACCCACTCAGAGGGTGACGAGAAGTAATTTGATCTTATCAGCAAGAGTGTGCTGAGTTTATTCATCTGTCACTGTAAGTGGTTGTGCGTGTGTCTTAAAGGCCATAATGCGTCTGCTGAGGTGCATGCCATTCGATCCTTCATTGTGTATGTATGCCTCCCTCTCTCTCTCTTCCGCTGTCCCAGGTTTATAACAGTCATGCGGACTGACACACCGGCAAGACTCTCTTATTTGATTCACACGACTTCTTAATGTGAGAGTTAGCATCTCCTGGGAGATGAGCCGACAGTTCCCACAGAGAAGCAGACTTCCACGTCTCGTGTGTTTGCTTTTGACCATAAAGAATTCATGATCAATGGTGATTTTTTTTGGTTCATGCTACAAAACAAACATGGCTTTACAGGGAAAAGGACTTCTCAGTGTTTGGTTGGCAAAAACTTGTAACTGTGTTGCCAAAACTCTTACTATAGGATCACCAGGACAAGTTCTGTTCCAGCAATGAAGAACCGAGGTAATGTGTAATACGCGATGATTGTATGAGTCGATCTGTGGATCTTGGCACACTGCAAATAAGCAATCTTTCTTCTCAGATGCTCCATGAATGCAAGCTTTGGTAAAAGACGATTTCTTCTTAATAAGTTATGTGTCGTGTTCATGGCTGATCCATGGACTGCTCTGGTTTAAAGTTCAAACGACTAGGCAGATGCCTTCAAGGCCCCAAAATCAATGGATCTTGGTCTTGCACATGGTTTTGGCACAAGGGTTTTTCGAGGTTCCCCACAATTCAACCGTAATATGTAAACAAAAGACCGAACAAACAAAACAAGAAAGAATGAAATAAAGAAACAAACAAACAAAAAAACATGAAAAGTGAGCTTTCACCATTTTAGCCATGGCTGTTCTCCAACCTCTCTTTATCCCTTGCATTAAACCAAATATTTTTTCTAGATTTTGCTTATTAGGTTAATAAATGTAAAAGAGCTCTGTTTTGATTTGCTGTTTTGAGCCTCGTCCATAAAGCGAACATTCAGTCTTAAACTTTGAAGGGCTAAAATGCTGTAAAAAGCAATTCTTCTCTATTTTTCCCATCCATACCCAAGCGCTAATTGTACTGCATTTTTGGTAAAATCTCAACAATACCATAAAACTCAAGGGATGTGGGCACAGGTAATATGTGTGAACTTGGGCCAAACATGTCCCTAGACAGTGTGAGCCCCTGAGCACAGGCTCCCTCGGCCCTATTAGTGATTCACCCATATCTACAAGGTCTTGTATCGTGGCTCTGTCTGGGAAGACGTGTATCCTCTCTCTGCTTATTCTTTTACGACTCAGATTTGCTGCTGTCACGTTAGTGCATGATCTTTGATGAGGACTCTCTGCCTAACGTGCGAGAACGTTTGTTTAACTGCTGTGGTATGCCTTCGCAGTGATAAGTAATGTATTACTCTGTGTCTTCAGAGCCGACGGTATCAAATGATATTTGACAAGGTGGATTGTGGCTTGCATTTCATAAGAGTGTGCGTGCATGCGACTCCAGCTTTTCCCTTTTCGGCGGACAGACTGTGCGTGTGCACTCCCTGCACTCTTTCCTGCAACACTACTTGGCTTTTGCATGCGCTCAAGTGTAACGAGGCATTGGGTAATGAGTGCTGCACGTATTCGATATCCAACCGAAGAGATCCGAGATAACAACGTGTCAAATATTCTTCAATTGCTCGCAAGTGAAATTAATCACTCTCAATTATTTACACAATCCCTTTAATAGCAAGTGCAATTTGGGTGCACTCACACACAATGTTTGCATAAAAAATAAACTACACTGAGATGCTCTGAACTTGATCTTATGTGATAAATGTGAAATTAGGGCCTATTTATAGGTTTAAACAACCTACAGCTTCCCCATAACAATAAACAATATAGTAATAACAGTGACTGATAATATAAAAATGAATATTGCAAACTGATTCCTACTAGCTTCCATTAGTTTTGTATAATATTCATTTCATATATTGCTGTAAAGCTGCCTACGGTCCTTCTAAGATGCAAAGCCTTGCTTTGCTAAACCTAAACCTTGTTAAGATGCAAAGTGGTCTGATGTCATTCTTCTCTTTTAAGGTGATTATGAATACTCTGCCTAATGAATGACATGTACAGTACTGAGCAAAAGTTTTTTTAGGCAGGTGTGAAAAAATGCTATAAACAAAGAATGCTTCTAGAAATGGAAGTGTTAATCATTTATTTTCATCAATCAACAAAATGCAGTGAATAAACAAAAGAGAAATCTAAATCAAATCATATTTGGTGTGACCACCCTTTGCCTTCAAAACAGCATCAGTTCTTCTAGGTACACTTGCACACAGTTTTTGAAGGAACTTGGCTGGTAGGTTGTTCCAAACATAACCACAGATCTTCTGTGGATGTAGGCTTCCTGTAATCCAGACACACTGGATGATGTTGAGATCAGGGCTCTGTGTGGGCCAGAAGATTTGATGCTGGTTTGAATGCAAAGGGTGGTCAAACCAAATATTGATTTGATTTAGATTTTTCTTTTGTTCGCTCACTTTGCATTTTGTAAATTGATAAAAATAAACAATCATTACTTACATTCATATATATACATATATATATATATATGAAACATTCTTAGGCAGGCTCTGCACACACAGACTGTGACCATATCATTATTAAAACCAACCATCTAATTGTGTAGATCCCTCTCGTGTCTCTTTACATTTTGTAAATTGATTTTAAAAAACCATCGTTATTTATATTTCTGAAAGCATTATTTTCTGCTTAAAACTTTTGCACAGCACTGTACATGTTTTAAAATATGTATCATATATCATTATTGACCAATAAATCTCTGAAAAAGTCAAGACTCACTGGCTGGTTCCTATCTCCACCACTGTAAAGAAAGAATCAGCTTTTCTAAAGGAACCATTTCATGAAAAAATGGTGTGAACTTTTTAAACATCTCAGTCATTGATTTATGGAGGACGCTTGGAAAATCAAAGGAATTCCCCTTATGAAGGCCATTTTTAGATACATGCAGTTTGTTATTCAAGCTTGCAAATTTAAGCAGATTCTCAGAGATTTTACATTTCACTGATCTCTGAATAACAGCTAGATGGAACTCTAGATCCAAGCACAAGGTCAAAATACCTCTTAACCATTAACTAAAGCCAAACCAATGTCTTGAACTTGTACACAGACAGAGACAGCCTGTGCACTGGTGGCCAAACAAGCTTATGTTTCTAAGGATCCTTCAGTTCAACGATTTGGACAAATGAAACGCTACAGTTTGCGAGATCTTTGGAATAATGTTACGGGAGGTCAGCCTCAACAGACCAGCTCTGGCTCCAGCCCATGTGAGTCAAATGGGATCGATATGGACAACGTGGCCCAATCTTCCAGACAAAGCTCTGACAATTTCCCCATGAACGTGGTTTCTGTGATGCCTGTCCAGCCGGACAGCCAGGTATCAGATAGTGACAAAACTGGTGCCACTCTGCTTTTCTCTGGCATTTTCCTAAGTCTGGCAGGTATGACGTTCACCACCATGGGCTGGATGAACTTTGAGGTCAATAACAGCTTCGAGTGGACGCAACTGCTTGGACCCATCCTGCTGTCCGTGGGTTGCACGTTTGTGCTTATCAGCATCTGCAAATTTCGCTTGTTCTCCTGCCAAACCTGCAAGATTCAAACTGATGAAGGAATGCCAGATAATGACCTGCCACCTCTTTCAGGACCATCGTTTGTCTTTTCGGGTGTCAATCAGCCAATCGCCTTCCACAGGGCCACTGTGGTGCAGTATATCCCACCACCATATGCTTCAGTGATTCAAGAAAGAGGCCTTACCCCGATTAATGCTTTACAACCCAGACAACAGTCACTAGCTGTCACAATGAGCACTCCACCCCAGTATTACAGCATATTCCCAGTGGAAAACCCTGCTTTCTCAGGTGACAACGAGATTCAAGATCTAACTGAAGCAACAAGGGAGACGAGGTATGGTACATCCTTCCTGTTTGAGTCTAAAAGGTGTAAAGTTCAATGAAGTTTTTTAAACAAACTTAGGGATTGCATTATCAATTTTTTTTTTCCTTGATTTTTTTTTATATATTTTTTTTTACATTAAGGATTGTCACAATTTCGCCACTGTCTTTCATTTATTTGCAAAGTAAGTCACATTTTAACTTAACTAGGCCTTTTCCCAAACTTTCTTTATCTCTTAGATCCATACAAACTGTTTGGTCACTGTGCCTTAAAGATGACACATGGTAATGTCTCAGTTCTGATTGGTTGCCTCATTTAACAAAGCAATCTGGACTTAAATGCTCCTAAGAAATCAAATTACAAAAAACAAAACAAAACAAAAAAAACATTAACAATGTTAATTTACTACATTAAAACATTTTTAATTTTAAAATATGGTCCAATCTCAGATGCCAAAATGTTGCTATGTTGCTTGTTTTTGGGACAGCATCATTTTCAGCTCACATCAGTTTAGTTCCCTTCGTTCAGAATGAAGAAATAAGGAATGTTTTTCTCCAGACCCTTGGTACAAAGGTCATATATGTAGTCAGCGTTAAAGGCATAGTAACAAACAAGGACTGCTGAATTCTGAATTATGCTGAATAGGCTGAATTTGGTCATGTAAGAAAGGATCATCCTGGTCTTTATAACACTTTATATTTTAAAGCCTTGTGCATTACGTCTGACATTTAATTCAAGTCACTTTAGGCTGCCGCTTGGTTAATATATGAAAATGTTCATGTCTATATCTAATAACTAGGCTAGACTTTCCTAAGATCATGTTTAGGTATGTCATTCAGTAGCTTTTCATTCTACAGAAACAAAGAGAGTTGGGTTTTTTATTTGACAATTTCCTGCTTAGTCAATCAATGAATCAGTCAAATTCCTCCTCCTGTGCTGCTGTTCCATCTAGCCCATGTCCAAGTCTATCTTCACTTAAACAGGATATTCAATGCTGAATGAATTATAAATGAGTGTAATGTGCTCTGCATAAAGCAGCTGTCATTCTCCTAACATGTTAACTCCTCGACAGGATCCAGAATCAAAGTGGAGAAGTGGAGGAAGGAAAAGCAGAAGCTTCAGATAGCACCTCTCCACCAGCATACAAGGAGCTTTATCCTACCCCATAATATGACGGTTCTTCCACATGAAATGAATTTCTCCTAAGAAAATTGTTTCTATGTAAGCGAAGTCATTAAGAGTGGTTTGGTATCAAGTGTCCTGAACTGTTCACAGTAGTGGTGTTAGGAAGCAGATGTCCAAAGTGTTAACATCTCTTCATGCAACCTCAAAGAAAATTATTCCATGAAATGGTTATGGATATAATGTTAGATTGAAAACACAGTTTTGCTTAAAATGTGTTTAAAATTCAATGTGCCTCCCCACCCTGAATGTCTCGAATATTGTAAAGCAAAATTAAAAGAGTATTTTATCTGGGGTACAATGGTGGAGCGGTATTCATCACTGTCACCTCTCTGTCAGAAGGTTCTGGGTTTGCCTGGAACATTTCTGTGTGGAGCATTTTATCCTCACGTCTAAACATGTGCATTTCAGGAGGATTAGAGCTCAATTGTCCGTGGGTACGACTGTTTGAGTGGGCTTGTCCGTGTGTCTTCCCTGTGATGAACTGGCAGCCTAGGAAGGATTGCCCCATTTGCCCCGTGAGTGCTCAGAGAGGCTCCAGCATACCCTGCGATCCTGTGTTATGATACGCGGGGGGAGGATTTTACTGCTATATGGTTCACTGTTCAATTTGTGTTGTAAGCGCTGTGACCCTTGCTTCCCCAAACCACCACTGTATAGAATCTGACTCAGTAAGTTTCTCTACAGTGCAGCACTGCTCAATAACACACTCTTAATTGCCTTGTCTATAAATGAAATGACTCTAACAGCTGAACGAACTGGGTTAACCCCTCTGATATAAGGTGTTGGTTTCAGATCTAATTAGAATATCTTATAAGCCAAAGATGAAAATGCGGAAACACTATTCAGGGTTAAACACAGCAAAAGTACATTAAGCTGCTGCTATATATTAGATTCAATATTTTAGGAAATTATCGTGTTATGGTCTCTTGCCATGAACTCTTGTCTTTAAGTGTAACTAGAGGGGCACTTACTTTGTGCAATGCTAATCCAGTTAACTTGATAACATTTTAAACCCAGCTCCATATCGACTACCCCACAGGGCAGGCAAAAGAGAGAAGTTATGTCTGAAATTGTGGAGATATTTAATAAAAGAGACATGTGCTCAATGCCAGCAGATTATAAAAGGCTGTAAGTGTGCTGACCTGTAGACATGGATAGAAGTTTCTGCACTTGGCTTTTAATGGGGGTTTATTCAGTTCTTCCTTGAGATGGCACTTTCAAGTGTCCAGTCTGGGCCACATGGGGGCGGAACAAGTGTGGGAGAAACTCAAAATGTAGCACAGAGGACAGAGGGCATGCCTTTCCTGTATGTTGCTGTTTTGGGGTGTAAGAACTCATGACTGTGATTTTAGAAATACAACATAACCTGTGATTTTGATTTATCATTGAATAGGTAAGTGGTGTAACTGTCACAAAAAATATTGTTGCACCTGTTAGGGGTGAGATATTAGGCAGCAAGTGAAGAGTCCGTTTTTGAAGATGATGTGTTGGAAGCAGAAAAACTGATCTGAGTGACTTTGACAAGATGTGATGGCTGGACGACTGTGTCAGAGCAGTTCTTAAACAGCCAGTCTTGTGGGCGTCTTTAGTTTGCAGTGTTTTGAAACTGCCAGATGTGGTTCAAGAAGAGACAACCTGTCAACCAGTAAGATGGCCAAGGGAACCCAAGGGTCACTGATGCAGGTGGAGAGGCTAGCTATTCTCAAAGGAGAGCTACTGTAGCACAGACTGCTGAAAAAGATTATGCTGGCCATTAAAGCAAGGTTTCAGAAAACCATTCAAAATGCCCATGTTGATCCTGTCGACTGGGTTAGCTGGCCATATCAAACACACGTGGCCATGAAAACATGCCTGTTGAATGCGGTTTAAGGTGTGGTTTTATTTTTTACATCATGGATACTGACTTTGAACATGGATAGTCAGTTTTCTGCAAGAAAAGTTGGAACCTGCATGCAGCATTGGAAGAAAACAACCTGGAGGATGCAGTTTGATGCTCTGGATAATTCTTCTGCCCAGAAACCTTGGACATTTGTCATTCCTGTGGAGGTCAGTTGGATATGCACTCCCTACCTAAAAATCGCAGTGGTAATCTAGAATTGCAATGGCCACAGTCACGAAACACCCTGCCATAGTGCCCAAAAAAAAAAAAATTAAAAAAAAAAAAGTGTTGACATGGCCTCCAAAATCCAAAGATCTCAAAGATGCTGTAGGATGTGCAGTACAAGGCAGCCTACAAGTATTAACCAGGCTTTTTTATGCTTTGGCTGATCAGTCTGTAAAATGTTTTTATCGAGTTAGAAGCAATACAAAGAATACAAAAGTAGCTCAGCATCAGCAAATTGCCCAGCTTTATTGTAGGCTAGTTTTGTTTGGTTTGTTTTGTTTAAATATATATAATATTAAATAATTTCCAAAACTATTTCTTTTTCTTTCAGCAGTATTCAGATTTACCAAACCACATGGATTAAGGCTGTAGCCCTTTGGGTTGTTCTTAATCTATGAATGAAGGGAATAGTCAGTGTTATTAAATGTGATAAAACAATATTTTCTTTTCAGTATAAGAAGCCTAATGTTCAAAAGCCTAATGCCCCCAGAAAAGTACATCTTTAGGGGACTTCCAACTTGAAAGTTCATCACAACTGCAATTACCAGCCCATAGTGAAAAGATGACAAGTGCAAATGCTTTCTTTCAAAAACAATTTGAAACACTGCTGGGACTGGCCTAGAACCTCTACGGTGAAACCGCAGCTCAATGTGACTTCTATTAATTTCACTGCACCATAAAGTGTGGGTGGCCAACAAGGCTCATTATAGCAAAGCTCTGTACCATTTGCGCCATTTTATGAAAGAATGACGGAACACGTCAAACGTTTACACAAGTCTCAAATCAGAGAGAGAGAGCGAGAGGAAGGGTGAGGGAGAGAGAGAGAGAAAGGGTCATCAAAAATGGACTATTATCAGTATTATCACTATTACTATCATTATTATCATTGACTATAATAATAATAATAATAATTTAAAAAATAATAATAACAATAATAACAACAACAACAATAATAATATAAATATGGTGATAATAATAATCATCATCATCATCATCATCATCATGATAACAACAACGGCTATAATAATACTAATACTACTACTACTAATAATAATAATAATAATAATAACAATAATGATGATAATGATAATAGTAATAACAACAATAATAATAATAAGAAGAAGAAGAAGAAGAAGAAACAGCAAGAATTATTGTTATTATTACTATTATTGTTGTGGTTTTTGCTATTATGTTTTTGTTGTTGTTGTTGTTTACAACAATGGTAACGACAATAATAATAACACTGCTAACATTATTTATAATTCTGGCCTGATCTGTGGCAAAAATCTATAAAAAAATAATTATCCAACCCCGTGATGTTTGTTTTTTTTGGGACCTGTTTTCAAGTTTACTTACGGAACAATTATATGATTCACAACACATTAAGATTTTGAATTCCACACATATCCCTTTATATCCAGCAAGCATGACTACTAAAGTTCCTTTCTCCTAAAAAAGCTGAAAAAGGAAAAGATAGCACATCACTCCGATTCTCAGGTCCTTACACTGACTTCTGATGAGGTACAGAGTTCAGTTCAAAGCACTGCTCATTGTTTATAAGTCACTAACTTGGGTCCCTAATATATTTCAAATATTTGCTGAATTTAAGCCTGCTAGGTCTCTCAGAGCAGCAGGAGCTGGTCAGGTGGTGCCCCGAGGTAAAACTAAACAGGATGAAATGGCTTTTAGCTGTTAAGCTGCCCACTGCTAGAATCAACTCCCCATGGAGATCAGATCTGCCCCGATCGTAAGCACAAGTTTTTTAAAAAACTGCCTTCAGTCAATCTGTGGCTCTGCTTTTATCTTTACCCTTTAATCTTTAATCTTTTTATTTTTAATCAAGAACAATGGAACAAACAAAAGAATCTACCTTCCCATTGTTTTTAAAACATTTGATCATTTATTTAAACTTTTATCCATTTTTACTGGTTTTATTCCTTTTTTTTAATGATAACTTTGTTGTTTTTGTTTTCCTGTCTGTAAACATTAAACAACCTCTTTGTTTGATAATTTACTAAACAAATAAACTACTAGAGGAACTAGAAATCATTATTCAAGGGTTGCTTCATTTTTAGTGTTGTTTTATTTTGCAATAGTGTATTCTTTCAAAAACATGGACATTATTCAGAAGGAAAGTATTTGGAAAATATTCTAGGAAAAATGATTTTTCTTTTCTTTTCGGCTTGTAGGGACATCACTGTTTTTCCATCATCCAGTTTTTTTCTTGGGGTAAAATATGATGTTACACTAATGAAATCCCCTTGTCATCTCTTAACATGAAAAAAAACATTAAATAGAACCAGAATAGGAGCTAAAAAGTACCATAGCAATGTAGTAACAGAGGCGTTTAGGGACCAGAAAATAACAGCTCTAGGAGTGAATCTAGCAGGATCTTGTCAGATTCCACCTTCATGACCAGAAGCAGCAAGCCACACAGTGCAGCCCCTAAAATTTGCAAAATAGCTACAGTTTAAAAAAGAGCTGAAATATCCCTCATAGCATGTGTGGAATATTTAATACAATTAGCTGATTCTCATGATGGATGTCATTAATTTTGCATTTGACTGTCAACCAACTGGAGAGTTCTTATGATGGAGTTTCCTGCTTAACAAAATCTAAAATTTTGTTTTTTGAAAATGTGAGATTATATCCAGGGTGATGGATAAAACATGATTTTAGACCACTAATGTAAGTTCATACTGTGTATATTGTCTCTCTGCAGACACCTGCCCCTCACTTATACCTCCTGTCTTCTGTCTGTAGGAGCCAAGTACTGTTTAATGTAACCATGTTTTCATCATTATTCATCGGCTCCCAGGCGAGAACATTTCCTTTTCTCGAGCTTTCTTCATCCTACTGGAGTCAGTCAGAATCAAATTTGCTTTTTGATCATTTTTTGAAAATCTAAGCAAATATATTTTTATTGAGCATTTTCTTCACATTATTCCCTGCGATGGGCTGGCGACCTGTCCAGGGTGCGTCCCCCGTCCTCGCCCTGTGTGCGCTGGGTTGGACGCCAGCACCCCCCTGCGACCCCGTTTGGGACAAGCGGCAGATAATGGATGGATGGATGGATTTTCTTCACTTTATGTTCTTATTTGTCAAGTATTGCAAACCTTTGATGGCCATTTCAAATCCTGACTTTATTCTTCTTTAACCATCTATCTTTGGTAGATCCTGTGTTTAGGGTCAATGTCTTGCTGTATGATCCAGTTTCTCTTGAGATTCAGTTCACGAACAGGTGATCTTTACATTTTCACTTATAATCCACCAATGAAATGCAGAATTTGTTTTTCCTTCGGTGATGGCAAGCCATCCTGGCCTAGATACAGCAAAACAGACCTAAACTATGATGCAATGACCACCATATTTCACAGATGAAATTGTTTTCTTATGCTGTAATGTAGTGCTTTCATCATTTAAACCAAAATCCACAAGGCTTGGTGGCATCTTTAGTGCAGTGAATATATCATTGTGAAGCACAGCACGACACACAGTGAACCACGACCCAATGAATCCTCTGCTTTTTACCCACACACACCATGTAGCAGGGGGCAGCCATATCCAGCACACAGGGAGCAGTGTTGGGTGCAATACCTTGCTCCAGGGTACCTCAGGGCAACCTACCGGACTGGAATTCAAACCCATAACCTTCTGATCCTGGGGCCTGATCCCTAACCACCAGATCACCGCTGCCCCTTTAGGTAAAGTCATGAATTTGTATGGTATTTATGACCAAAGCATTGTAAAAAGTTTTTATCTATTAGAAATCGTTGAACCATTTATAAATCCTTCAAAAGGGCATCATTACTGAAAAATGGTAGCCCCCCATAAGTAGGACAAACCTAATTTCAGTGCCAAAGTGAGTTCATCATAATAATGATTGCTTTCACTGCTAATGCTACCTGTCATGGAGAGGGACAGTTGAAGCGGGTGTTCGTTCTTTTCTAGGAATATTATTATTGTTCTTTAATTACCATTCCTATAATATTTCATTTGACTTCATATGCAGTGTATGCATTTCTGTCTCCAGGTGCAGACATATATTTTAGCGACTCTATAAAGCAATCGACAGTACCTTGCTTATCGTGTTAATAAGAGACAATAGTGTGTTTAATGTAACAGTGTCCCATTTTGTGGACCCTTGTTTTTTAATGTCAGACCTCTCAAGTCAGGAACACCCTCCCATTGTAAGTGTGTGAGATACCCACCTCGCTGGTGGTCTGCTTAGCATGTGACTCACGGCTCCGTAACTCTAAATAGAGGCCCGGGAAGAAAGGGGACAAATGGATTCCATGTTTGCAGCCAAACACGGCAGAGCAAGGCAGTGGGAGACAGCTTTGTTGTTTATGAAAAACATGTGAAACCAATCAAATCCAAATTATCCACCCGCTGCTCCAGTTTCTGTCGCAGTTGCCCCGCCATAGGTAATGCCACCCAGAGAGAGGGTGTGTCCCATGTGCACACCCAGACACACTCACACACATCCATGTACACACTTTATTAATCTATATGTGTGGCTTTGACATTCATAATAAACCCTCACATGCATATTTACACACACACACACACACACACACACACACTTGCACAGAAACTGTAATAACTTGCATATGCACCTATATTGTGAATGAGTGTGTGTATACAGAAAAATGCACAAAACACACAGTTTGTTTGGGATGCATCCGACAGTAAAAATCCCTGGGTGATGAGATCAATATGGCCAACAGGAAATGACTCTCAGGCACTGGGGGCTATTAGAGTGCACTTACACACACATTCCTTTCCTCTCATTCAGTGACCAAGAAGGAAAGGCCATTACCTTAGAGTTTGGGAGATAACATAGGTGTAGTCTAGGTGACACATGGGTAAATGCTATGAGGCCCTGAGGAAACCACAAGGAATTGCCTTCAGTAGTGTTTTTGTGACTGCATGCTTGGCTGGTCCCTCACAAGTCATCATCACAGCTGTTATTTGTGACCTATGAGACATAAAAATGTAAGTTTGAATTTAACATTTAAACAATTTAACACACATAACAGAAAAGTCTTGATTTCTTTTGTTTTCTTTTGCTCATAAATATGAAACAAATAGTATGCATTGATTAATTTTGGCATTAAGTAATGAACTTTCTGCCGGAATACTCTCGAACCAGCTTTGAAAAGAACACAGAGAGACAAACAGACAGTCAGACAGACAGACAGACTGAAACAGATTTACTGGTTAAATATCCTCAATACTTTCCTTATACATTCCCTTCTACTAGGTTAGTATTATTAAAAGTTTGCAGATGTATTCGCCAGACTGTTCTACTCTGGGAGGTAAGACAGTTATGTGAATGTAATGATTATGGAGTGTGGGTGCGGGTGTGGGGGGGTGTACATATGGCTCTGATGGCAAATCTATCAAGCGCCCTTAGCCCTTCAATCCGTTTTCATACTTGGCGGCTGCCAGTTTCTCTCAGCAACCTGAGAAAGCCATTGCCATTGACTCATGTGAAACTGTCCCCTATAGACTACTACGAGTCCTCCTCTCCGTGTTATGAGCGTCTCTTATGCTCTTCGAGAGATTAATTTTCTAGCCTTTTCAGCCAAGCAGGTGTTTGACTCATTTCATTGAATTCTTATTATGTGTTGGACCATGTACACTGTGACTGAGGTCTGGTATGTTAAGCTTTAAATCATTGCCAATACTTTAGTGTGTAGCTTCTTCAGCAGAAGTTTGTAAGTAGGCCTAAAGGACTCACAAAATTGCCAACTGGCTAAATATAAAGTCTAAAGGGGACCAGGTAGCATGTTATGACTTGTATAATGTTAAGCAAACCCCACCACCGTTCACTCCTTAACGCTGTTAATGTGTTCTGGGTGAGGTTTTCCTTTAATTTAGATCTGACCACAGACCTGAAGCATTCACTTTATGACATCTCAATCAATGTCAAAATCTGACAAGCTGCAATAATTTAACAGGCCATATGTGATACAGTTAATGTCCCATACTTTTATTGGGTAGGATAGTAATTACTCATTTAGGGCAGTGGTCTTGTGGTTATCCTATATCTGTGATGGAGAAATCATACCTCTGACTTTAATAAAGTAAAGCGAGAGAGAAAGACTTGTAATGAGACTCAGATGGACAAACTGGACGACGTTAGCAGATATTCTGCTTGAATCTGGAAAAAGAACCTGTTCGAGTCAATCCAAGTGAACTAGACAGCTCACTGAAATACTGTATGGATTGTATGGACTGGGGAATCCATGGTACATTTTGAATGTTCAAATTAAAATATGGGCCCCTTAAACACCTTAATGTCACTGCAGGGTTCAAAACAGCCCAGAATCCAAAAATGTCCAACCAACACTGGTCCTGTGGTCAGAGAGGGAGTGTGTGCATATGAAAAGATGTGTGAGAGAGAAAACGAAGGCTTACATCTCTGCTGAATTGTACTTTAGGGAGGTTGTATTTACGTGAAAATGAACCCAGCGAGAAAAAGTTTAGAATTTTGGATAGACTTGCATCTTCATCTTTATGATGTTTACGGGATCATAATCAAATTTTCATGCTAAATTGCTCTCATAGCAAAGCTAACTGGCTCGGCCTCACTGATCAAAACAGCATCATACGCGTGTGAGGCCACCTCGTCTCTGCCTTAATCTTGCCCTGTGTGCCAGCTCTGATGGTTTTGGTGGAGAAATCTAAACAGGGGAATCGCTGGGAGTGGGGATATTTTGAGAAAGCATTCCGTTGTTTGCATTAGCATTTTCCTTCAGGGAAAACCTCTGTCACTGTCAATTTTGCCAGGCAACCAGCCAACGTTCTGTCAATGCCTTGTTGAAGTCTGTGTAATGCTGATATTTATGACTTAATTGAGTTTTGATGCAGTTCATCTGTGGTGGGTCCACGTGCATGTGTGTTTGTGTGTGTGTGTATGTGTGTGAAGGGTTGGAGGGGAAAATCAGGAGTTATTTTGGTTACAAATGTGTATCTATACACATATGGTCCTGGTTTCGGCCTATATACCCCAAGATCTCAGGGACGACCTTTAACCCTGCTCCTTGAGACTGCCATGATTTCATCCTCGGTGCTCCAAGTTCAGTTTGACCCCCTTTGACCCCAGAGATCAAAGGGCACAGCCGCTGAGCAGCAAATTAACCCAATGTGTCAAACTTTGCATGACACCATGTTTAGTTGGACTTTTTGGGGGGCAAAACATTTCACTTTGAGGTGAAAGTATCTTAGACTTTTGATATCCCTCAACTTTTTTGATTTATTTAAAATCCCAGCTTTTCCTTACTCTGTGATTCCCCCTTTATCCTCTTTTCTGGAGTCCACTCTCTTTTTTCCTTCTTTGCTCTTTATGGGGCATGAAAAAAATCCCTCCTGGATAATGATTACTTTGTCTTTTTCCTTCTTCTGTTTCAATTATTCACTTTCGCTCTCTTTCTTCTTCCTGTTCCTTCTCCCTCTCTCTCTCTCTCTCTCTCTCTCTCTCTCTCTCTCTCTCTCTCTCTCTTTTTTCCTTCGTGTTTAAAGATGTTTCAGTTCAGCTGTCACAAATTATGTTCGCCTGCCCAGCTGTCAAAACAGGGGTGTGTTTTTCTCTTTGCACCCAGTATACACTACCAATAAAAAGCAGTGAGAGAGAGAAAGAGGGAGAGACTGAGAGAGAAGGGGGAGAGGGAAACGAAGGAGGGAAATGAGAGAGTAAGGGGGCCAGAGAGAGAGAAAGAAAGAATGGAGGGGGGGTTCTTTAATGCTCATGTTTGGACACAAGCAATTATCTCTAATTATTGTTTTTCTTTTCAGTTTCCATGTCCTGATGGAGGTCCCAGCCAGACGAACAGTTGCATCTGGCCTGCCGGCGCCCAGCGGGCCCGTGGTGCGTCAGTCCATGGGACTCGGGCCATCTCACGTGAGTCTGGAGTTGTGATTCAAACGCAAGAGCGATGGGTGAATTAACCCTCGCGTCGCCAATGGTAATGCTCAGCTAAGAGATTAGGCACGTGTTGATGCGGCAGGCCTTTTATACGTGATGCCGCCAAGGTGCTGAAACTTCTCGCGGTTGGCATATAGGCCAACTTTCTCCTGTCCTTTTATAAGGTCTTCCATCCTTCCCTAGACACCATCACTGCTTTATAAAGTGATATCATGAAAATATGGGAAGGTTGCGTGGTTAGTCGTACCTGGATGTGTTTGTTGGGATTCTGTCTCATTCACCCTATTCTTGAAAATTCTTCTCCATTTTACACCATTCAAGAATGGCCTCCCTCATTTACATTGGTCTGCAATGTTCTACCCAGGTTACAAAGCTGTAAGATGGACTTTCCTTTTCACTGCAGAATAATATCCCTATTCACGTTCTTCTACAATGTTCTTCACATTCTTCTTAAATCTTCTAGGAAACTCTCTAACATTACCAGAATCCTTGAAGGTTCCTCTTTATTCCTGTTCTTGAATGGAAATTCTTGACCCCTCTCCATTGCGGCTCTAAAATGTTCTTCCCGACAATTGTAACTTACAGTGCACTCATCTGAATGTTCTCCCCAAAATGCCAGTTGAAGTTGCCCCACCATGTTCTACAATTTTTCTAATGTCTAATATCACTTTAGTGTAACCAATGGCAAGCAACGTTTAATGACAACAACCACTGGTTTCGAGTCTTTGCTCGAAAGGCATGTGACTTTGCCCCACCAGAGTTGCCCACACCTCCACCTCCCTCCCTCTCTCTCTCTCCCTCTCTCACTCACTCAGGCCCTCTACCCTGCTGAGATCTATGGCACCTTTTCTTTCTGCTTAGCTGCAGATTCAGGTTGATTATCTTCCATATCCTTGTAGGATTGTGAGCCCCAGATTTTCAATATACAATTAATACGTATAAACACTGCTTTAATCCAGCAGCATAAGACCATGCATAATCACAATCAAAGAGAGCATAAAAAATGTACAGTTTGATTTTTATAATAGCAGTAATCCTCACTGTTTATTTTATGCTTTGATTGAATGTTGGGTTTCTTACTAATGTAAGGCATCCACACGCTTCTTCCTCTGTCACTCTGTGTAGCCTTCTGTAATCTCAGACGCAGACCCTTATTGGAAGAGGCATGGCTGAAATGTATTATCTGTACCCGTCTCTCACTGTGTAATGAGGAGTGGCAGACTTGAAGGGTGAGGGACCGCCTCTTGGTTGGGGCAGACATAGGGTATGTGGGTATTGTCGTAAAAACAATAGGGAGTGCATGTGTTGGTCAGTGTCTATAGGAGTACATGACCTGTGATCTCTGTGGAACCTCTCTGATCTGAGAGCAGTGACCTGACCACGTCCAGGCTACTGAAAAGGTGCCACTGAGCTGCCCCCCCACCCCCAACACACGCACACACATACACACATATGCAAATTTTTATGCAATGCCTGCAGTACCAGTAACTTATCACTGCTGGAAGGATTATTTTAGCTTACATTTGCTTCTGATTTACCATTTTTGAGAGGTTTTGCCCTGATAGTGGCAAAATGTTCCACCCACATTACACAGTGGCGTAGGAATTGTCTATTTTTATACAGTGCATTCTAAGGGACCCCGCTCTATTAGCAGAATACATTTAATTTGGGATAATAGTATAAAGGCATAAAACTATCAATATAATTGTTGCATAAATTACTATAAGCCATTATGTTTAATGCTAAAGGCTCTTATGTATGTGCACCCATGCGTACAGTCTTACAGATCTACAAAGGGTTCTTTGAGTGGTGCCTAAAGAACATTAAGGAACCATGTTTGCAAAGAAATACATGAGAATAAAGATACAATGAACCTTCAGGTAGTATAAATATTACTTACTGGTTCAAGATTTGTAGGACTAGAACATGGCTGTTGGTGTCATGGCTCATCCATTATTGTATCCGCCTGTTTTCTTTTTTGTTAGTTTGCCAGCTTGCTGATTATTCCACAAGCACCCTCTGCCAAACGAAGGATATTCCCACAGAGGTGTGTGAACTATTATCACGACAGCCATCAATGGAATCCTCCAAATGAGCTCCATTCTCCACTACTATGGGTGCCCAAAGTGTTCAGTTCTTAAAATATAAGAACTAATGGCTTGAAATAGTTGGTTTATGAGCTTGCTAACATGCTTTTAAACTCAGTAACCCCCCAAAAAATTACTTTTTAAAGTTAGGACCATCATAGTCCTATCTTTCTGTCTTACTTTGGTTTTCTCTGGATGTATTTGTCTAAAAATGTAGAAAAGCATACACACATAACAGATTAACTAAACATTCATCAATACATTTAAAGATATATTTATCATTCTAGAATATATTTGTACTCAAGTTTATTGTTCAAGCTGCCTTAATCTTCAAGTGTATCCTACCTTCCATTGTGACACTCAAATGCAGACTCCACTCAACTTTTCCAGTTCTTTCATTTTTTCATTCCCTGTAAAGTAAGCAGCGCGCATGTGTAATGAGTGATTTCTGTCGTCTTCGAGCCAATTCAGAGATGGCCCTCAAACGTGATGATCTGTGTATGCCGACCTCTACCAATCACTCTCAACTATCAGCAGCCAGACCTCTGACCCCTGACACATCACCTCTCCTCTGTCTGTCTGAGCGCACTGTTTAGAGATTACAGCAGCTAAAACCTGCTGCTTTAAGGCCTTGCTCAATGGGCCTGTGTTTGTGTGTTTGTGTGGGAGAGGCAGTGAAAGAAGGCTCTTTCTGTTGTGTTGTCTTTGAATGGTTTTGCTTAAATAGACTCATCTGAAGATCTTGCTTGTGTCCACTGAATACACAACTAACTGCTTTCTTTCACACCGGTAAACGTTCTTTGGTCTGGACTTCCTAGAGAATATTGGTCCATTGTAAATATAACAATGTGTAATATATATATATATATATATATATATATATATATATATACAGTACTGTGCAAAAGTTTTACAGGTAAAAATAAAGGTAAACAAAGAATGCTTTCAGAAAATGTAGTTAACAATATTTTACTTAATCACAAATGTAGTGTATGAATAGTATAATAACCAAATCAAATCAATATTTGGTGTGACAAAACAGTGCATCAGTTCCTTCGCAGGTACACACTCACAGTTTTTGAAGGAACCTGGCCAGGTTGTTCCAACATCTGGAGATAACCTCAGATCTTCTTTCTTCTAGGATGTAGGCTTCCCTCTCCCATCCTTCTGTTCTTCAAGTAATCCAGACACACTGGATGATGTTGAGATCAGGCCTGTGGGGGGGCCAGAAGAACTGATGCTGGTTTGAAGGCACAGGTAACCCAAAACACTGATTTGATTTAGATTTTTCTTTTGTTCGCTCACTTTGCATTTTGTAAATTGATAAAAATAAACAATCATTACTTACATTCATATATATATATATATATATATATATATATGTATATATGAAACATTCTTAGGCAGGCTCCGCATACACAGACTGTGACCATATCATTATTAAAACCAACCATCTAATTGTGTTGATCCCTCTCGTGTCTCCAAACTCGCCAGTCCTGTAAGCTGTGAAGCTGGAGTCTCATCTGTATTTTCATTTTAATTTAATGTTTAACTGCATTTCCAAATTTAATCAATGTATTTTCTTGCTGTTTCCATAATGCGTTGCCTAATGCAATGCACACTAATGAAAGATATTGCAAAAGAGAAGTATGGTACTCTGAATTTACAGACATTGCATGGATTATGATGAGGGAGCTTTTGGAGATGCTAAACTTTTCAGACATCTACTTCCTATCAACACTGAGAATAAATCTGACTTTAATATTTGAAAACTATCTATTTATTCAAAATAAATAAGTGGAACTGCTTTTCATTCTGTAAATTTCAGTTCTTCTTTGTAGACATTAGACTTGCTGAGTCTAAAAAAATGGCATTTTCAGTTTTGTCAAACATGCATGGTAGACAGTATTTCAAATATCTTGTCCTGAAACCGACGTTAAGGTCACCCATTATTAAAACCAGCCACTTAATATTATGAGGTCGGGGTCTCCATTGGTTGGACTACTTTGTCCAGCACATCCCATAAAACCTTTGTCATGTTTTTGAAAGAAATTTTGCAGTGTTGCAGGGCACGCCAGTATGGAGAGCTGTTGCTGTAAAGATGAAGACTTGCGTTTTAGGTAGGAGGTATGTGTCAAAGTAACACTGACATGTCCAGCAGAGCACTGCTCATCACACTGCCTTGACTTCTTCCCAAATTGCATCTGGACCACCTTTCATTGCCTTATAGTCCAGTTCTTATGCTCACCTCCACACTCTACATGCATTCAGCTGCAGACTGCTCAGAGGTACTGGAACCACACACTCAATCAGCAGCAAAGCACAGTGTGTTCTGATATTTTTCTGTTAGGTGATCTAAACAGAGTGACCTTCACCCTACAGGCCGTGTTCACCCTTTTGACCTGCTGCTCAGGAGAAGCTCTCACCCAGTCAGTATACCATCCTAGTTAGGCCCTCCAACACTTCCACTTTACGAATGGACTGTTCATCTGCGGCCTAATATATCTCCTCCTTTGACCGCTGCCATCGTAATGTACAAAATACTGTTATTCCCTTCACTTCTCAATAACAGAACGGGCGACCATGTAGAGTTACAAAGTAATTCAAGGGTGGGTTTTAGGATAAGTGATTATAATACATCATGGGTAGAAAAATAAAGAAAAGTAGAGCTTCTAGCTACTGTATGCTTATATTTACTGATACGCTTATGGCCTCAGCACAGAAATACCATGCATATGCTATTTAAATCATATAGAAGTCATAATTATAATTACATTTTTTCTGCATTACTTAATTTAATTTCTGTATTTTTTATTCTTTTGCTGTTTTCATAGTTTTATTTCCAATGCACTACTGTAGTTACACCACAAACTGGGTTGTAATTTTGTACATTTCTGTTGAATCTTTCATCATAAAAAGTGGAATTCCTTTTTAATTCTGTAAGTTAGAGTTTCAGACACTGGTCTTGCAGCGCATTAAAAGGATGTTAAATGCCGGCATATTAAATGTCAACAAATAAAAGTGAATTTACAGACAGGCTAGAAACAAATTTCTTTTTTTCCTTAAATCTGTGAAAAATGTTGCAAACAGTTGACGTTCTGTTCAAAACCAGAAAAAATGAATAGTTTTAGTGTAATCTAAATGAAAATGAATAGTTTCTTGAAAGGTTGGAGTGTAATCTAAATGCATACATGATTATTTGATTCGGTTTTCAGATTTTGAAAAAGCCCTTTTTAAAAATGGTTCTATTTCGCACTACAATAACCTTTATGATATAGAAGTGTACGCTGATATTTAGCGTAGGTCATGTATGCAAAGTTACACCATAGATTGATTCTATTAATCTTTTAACACTTTTAAACCCCTTAAATTCTGGGCTTTGGGGTTTCTTAATGACTGTAATTATTTGGTAACTAATATCATTTCATTTTGTTATTTGGTTGAAAAGTGAGCCATTGAAATTCAGGCCACATGCAGGTCTAAGTTATGAAGATAAAAATAAACGTGTCAGGGCTGATTATGGATTTTTAGTAAAAGATTGCTTTACTAGGCATTCTTACAAATTCAAGGTTGGTAGCTTATGTTATTCGAAGATGTTGATGAGCAGATGAATTTTGCATTCGAACAGTTTCAGCTTTAAAGCAGAGCTAAAACTAAAACTTTGTCTATTGAAAGATTTGGATTCAGATTTGAAATTAAGACTGTCTGAAAGAGCAGCTTACATCCTGGCTCAAGAGCTTGATACCAGTATTTTATTTTTAGCAAATGATCTGATCAATATGTTTTACCGTCGTACCTGTTACATGCTACTGTGACTTTTACATACAAACAATGCCATCATCGGATTTATCTCAGTGGAAAAGCATGATGTACGATGACACAATGGAAAAAAGCTTCATTCAAAGGATGATAATTACTATATGCATCCAAACTTAGTCTCCTCAAATGAAATCATTCTTCATGGTTTCGTAATATTTGAATGTGTTTTGTTAGCTTGAGCTGGGAAAGGGGAATTCTTCATCATTTCCTTGCTACATGATAGTTCCAGCCATAAGGCAATATTAGCTTGGATTCTTTTCCAGCAGAATTTTCCAGTTACCCAAGCCCAGTGTAAATATGGAAACTAATGTCTATTATGGCTTTCTAAAGTGAATCTCTTATGTTAAATTACTCAGAGTAGACTCAAGTGAGCACCTGCAATGAGCAATAGTATCATTTTTTATGAATGATCAGCACATACTTTAGGATTTTTTTCTGGAGCACGTCACTTTAATTCGCTGACAAATTCTTTCTACCTCTAAGAAACCTACAGTGATTCTCTTCAGCATCAAAAGGAACTACTGTGTAATGTAAATGTTCTATACTGTCTTGGCGAAACTTATTTGAATTATTTGACTTTTTTCCAAAGAAGTGTAAGAGTAGCAGCTACTTTTAATAAAGAATGGTTTCTGCTCTCAGAGAAACTACATGAATTGCCTTTACAAAATAACTTTTCTTTACATTCTCAGTAACACAAATCCTTGATTAGGAACAATATCAGATCATTTTAGTGCTCCGGTATTTTTAAGGAATCATTTATATTAATAGAATCATTATTATAGAATATTATAGAATTATAGAATCATTTAATCATTTATAACAGGATTTCTATCATAATGAATACTATGGGGAATGGAGAATCACCACTGTCTTTGCACTCTAAGATTATTAAGAGTAAGGAAGTTGCTCCTTAGAATCGAAGGCCATAGAATGGATCATCCCTGCAGAGATATTGTAATCAGACTCTGGTTTTAGAAACTTTGTCCACATTGAATCTTTGATTTTTTCAGCTTTACTGAAAGCAATTACAGATTAGACCTGAGAACGTAGTCAGGGAAATGAACAGGAGCAAGATGGATGCCAGAATTCACACACTCTTCCTAAAAGAACATTTGTGCCGGATCATCTTTAAAAGGCTTTTCTTTGGAAACAGCGCATGAAAGTGAAAGTTAGCACTGGCATGCAAGACAAATTGTAATTTTTTCCCCTAAAACCAGTCCTAGTGAAGTTAAAGAGACTTGAGATGATTTAGAACGAAAACTAGTGGAGGAGATGTGTATTAGTGTATTGTTCCTGGCCAGAGCATCTACAGTATATGTTTTTGGAAAGAGCGCAGGGAAAACAGAGAGGGTCTGGGTGCATCAGACATAGGAGCTCCTAAGCTCATATCTGAGGTATCCCACCATCTGAGACATCATCTGCCTGACAAAACAGAGGAGTTTGATGGCTGTAAGATATGCAGTAGATGGAGAGAGAAAGGTGAGAGAAAGAGAGAACAACAGCATGGATCCGCATTGGTGGTCATTTGGTCATTCTTTTCTTCCATTAGCCACCTGGGCCCATGGTGTTTAGTCAGCCTGGACTAGGGTTTGAGTTACATGTACACTGCTTTGAAATAGCAAAATCACACATAGCCTCAAACTCTCCATCACATCTCCACACATGCCTTCCAAAGTTGAGGCAGCAATTGTAGATCTTCTTACTACATTTGAACATGCCTGAACCTGGGGCAGGATGGGAAGAACGTGGAATGTGATAAAGCAAACTGATGTCTGCTTACATCTCCTTTATAATCCACAAACAGTCCTAGTTCCACAAGCATCTTTTCTGAGAGAACCTTTGGACATAATCTAGATTTTAGAACAGCAACCTTGGTTGAAAACAACTAAACAATCCAAAGATAGTCGTTATTGTAATGCTTTTCTATATTGGATGTTATTATACTGGAACTTCCTATGGCTATTTAATGACTCATGAAAAAGAGCAGCCTCAGGTTACAACATTACTGATGTGTGCTAATAAACAAACAAATAATTCATCACTCTTTCTCTGCAGTGATCTCCACTGTCCCTCACTAAGAATACCCCAAACTCTTCTGGGTATTTCTGTTCCTGTAATTCCTTGCAAACGAATTACTATGGCAGACTGTTGAAGGCTGTGTGTATTTTTTGGTGTTTTAATCTGTAGTGTTGGGATGTTTGGACACATGTATATCTGCATGTAACGGAGTTCATGTCCTTTGGCACAGTGGTATAGTAAAAACTCACAATCGGTAGATGATGGAGCTCGGGATGAAAGAAGAGGTTTTCACCAATTCATTCACCAAACGAATTAATTCTTGCTTTGAGAATAGAATAAAGGATTTTAGCTCAAAGTTTAAATGTTCTTACATAATAAGAGTGTACTGGGCCTCAAAAGAAGGTTAAAAAGATAACTAAAATATTATAAATATTACATACCATATAATATATGGTTTGCTTGAAAGAGTAGTGTTTGAGTTTCAGGACTGACCTCAATAAGAGAACTGATATTGATTTCCCAAGAATATATATAAATGTTGTTAATTTCATTAAATATGTGTTTCTTGCACTCTTTGAACCTTTGTCTCAACTGATCCTCAAGATGAAGTCCACTAGTACAGATCAGGTATTACTCGGTAGAAAACAGGGGGTCCTGGAAACTGGTGGTATAATTTGGTATTATAAAATTATGCTGGAAAGCTAAACTGGAAAGAATATCCATCCATCTTTCTGCCGCTTGTCTCAAACCGGGTCGTGCGTGGGGAGGTTGGAGTCCAACCCAGCGCAATACAGGGCGAAGGACACACCTGACACGCGTCTGCCAGCCCATCGCAGGGAGTGAGCTGCAAGACAGGGATCTGCACTCCTGCGTGCACTACGGCACAGCAGAACCACACGAAATTCAGCTCTGCTTTTAACCTGGCACACAGACCTGCAGGGAGAGAAGCGGTTGAAGCCTCAAGAGCAGTGCTGGGATGGTACCTGTCAGCAAGTGTACTTCAGGGTCCTTCAGTACAGAGCACTGGCCTAGAGCTGCTACTGGTTATCATCAGACACTAACTGTATTATTAAGCTGATGCTCATCTTAACATTTTCTAACCTACAGTACTGTGCAAAAGTTTTATCAGGAAAATGCTGTAAAACAAAGAACGCTCTCAGAAATATAAATAATGATTGTATTTTGTAAATTCATAAAAATGCACAGTGAGCGAACAAAAGAAAAATCCAAATCAAATCAATATTTGCGTTACTTACCTTTCGCTCAACCAGCATCAGTTCTTCTAGGTGCACTTGCACAAAGTCAGGGATTGTGTAGGATTATAGTCGGTGTATGATCAACCAATTTTACCAAACAGGTGCTGATGATCATCAATGTCACACGGAGGATGAAACACAGTCACGTTTGGAACAACCTACCAGGCCGAAGTTCCTTCAAAACTCTGCAGCAAGTGTTCCTAGAGAACTGATGCTGTTTTGAAGGCAAAGGGTGGTCACACCAAATGCTGATTTGATTTAGATTTCTCTTTTGTTAATTCACTGCATTTTTTATGGTTGATTGATGAAAATAATGATCAATGCCATCGGTATTTCTGAAAGGCCTGCTACAGCATTTTTCCACACCTGCCTAAAACTTTGGCCAGCATTTATCTAGAACCCCAGATATCCAGAGCCTAGAATGCTTCCCCCTGGACATCAAGTTCTGCTGTATCAAAGATACTGTCTACAATGCACTGTCAGTTCCTATCTCCCTGTTGAATCTGACATGGTGGAACTTCAGACAGGTTCTGACCCACAGTAAAGGTTATGTATACCTTGGAGGAACAATCTTCTGGTCGAAAAAATATTTCAGAAACATTGAATATGTTGAGAATGATATTATTTCAAAAATGCAACGATCAGAAAAGTACTGCAGTACCTGATCATTTTAGATATTTATTATGGTTCTGAAATTCATGAAAAATTACACACATTATTTAAAGGATCATTAAACAGTTTCTAATGCTTGGTAACTGATTAAGTACTTTGTAACAGTTATTTGGCTGCGGTTTAAACTGGGATGTTTGTGTGTAACGAAGAGTTACTTTAGTACTGCAATAGTTAACGTCCATTATCTAGATTTATCTATAGTAGAGGAAGGGAGAGAGAGAGGGAGCGAGAGAGAGAGAGAGATAGAGTGGAGAGGGAGAGGAGAGAGAGAGGGAGAGAGAGAGAGAGAGGGAGAGGGAGAGAGAGGGGGAGGGAGATGGAGGGAGAGGGGAGAGGATCATACGAAAGATTGTTTGCTAAATCAAGGTCCTAGTCTATGGCAATCAAATGCAAATGACTGGTGCCACTGAACACTGAACCGATGCTCAGCACCTTGTAGATTGAAAACAGATGCATCACAATACCGAGCAAAAGATGTCGAACACTTTTTTTCATTTTCAGAAGACTTTGCATTAACCTGTCACCACATTTCAGATACTGCCTTTTTGAAACCTTGAAATCTTTTAATATGATGCTATCTATCTGTCTGTCTGTCTGTCTATCTATCTATCTATCTATCTATATCTATCTATCATCTACTATCTATCTATCTAATTGTCTGTCTGTCTGTCTGTCTGTCCGCCCGTCTGTCTGTCTGTCTATCTATCTATCTATCTGCCCGTCTGTCTGTCTGTCTGTCTGCCCGCCTGTCTGTCTGGTCTCGTCTGTCTGTCTGTTGTTACCCCAAACCATTTCTATATCAACATCATTAACAGAGTAGTTATGGTTTAAGTCAACATTCAATGACAAAATTACATATATATTTATATGTATGTATAAACATATACATTTAAATATATGTATAATTATATGTGTGCATGTTTTTTTTTTTTAGTTCCACTGAAACTTGGCAGAGGGGATTGTCAGATCGTCGCTCTTGAACACCTTCAAGGGACTTTAGTGAGGATCCTGCCACCTGAGTAAAGCCGATGTGCATAAGTAACCCCATGGGCTAATAAACCAAACAGAGGTAAACCGTGCAAACCGGCCGCAATGAAACCCAGGCTAAGTAAACGAAGCACGGTTTACAAGAATCATTTTAAGGAGAATAGAAAAAGTAGGAGGTGGAGAAGAGAGAAATGCGTAAAACGCTAATGCGAAGCAGGTGATGTGCTTTTAAAGCTGCTCGGATCAAATACAAAATGTGCCCGTTTTACTGGACCCCATCTCCATGTGTTACTTGGACATTTTCACTGTGGAAGCTGAAAAGTCAGTCATAAGTGCCATTACATTGTTATATATTATTGTTTATTCTTATGAATGTAGATATAGCATATAGTTATATGTGGCAAATTATTACGTGTATATATTCATTCTTTTGCCGTTTGTAGTCTGTAATAAATTAAAAATGTCTGATTATTAAATTAGGCACTCATGCATTCATTTGAGTAAGGGTTAGTTTATTTATTTCAACAGAAGAGAAAAATAATCGAAAGACATCTATCTATCTATCTATCTATATCTATCTATCTGTCTGTCTGTCTTGTCTGTCTGTCTGTCTATCTACTCATCTATCTATCTGTCTATCTATCTATCTATCTATCTATCTATCTATCTATCTATCTATCTATCTATCTATATATCTTTCTGTCTACCTGTCTGTCTGTCTGTATCTATCTATCTATCTATCTATCTATCTGTGTGTCTGTCTATCTATCTATCTATCACCATCATCATCTAATCCATCCATCAGTAGTGTATAAAAGCGTGCGGTGTGTGTGTTGTGTGGTAATACATCTTCAACACTAACTACTACAAAGCCAGGCACGGATGGATGGGTGATGGATGGGGTGGATGGATGATGAATGGATGAACAGATACAGATGGATGGGGTGGATGGATGAGATTGGATGGGGTGGATGGATGATGAATGGATGGAAGGATAGATGGATGTGTATGAAGATAGATGATAAGATGGATGGACAGATGACGGGGTGGATGGATGGATGGATGGATGATGGTGGATGCGATATGTGATGTGGTGTGATGGATGATGGATGATGACAGTGGATGGATGGAGATGTGCTTTTAACCTAGTCGCCGGCGCCCATTTGTAAACAGGGGCCGCGGCGAGGCTGGCAAAGGCATCTTCCAGGAGCCCATCCTGGGAATCCCATTCAGTCAGAGCAGAACCGCACTCAGCCTGCACTGGCTGGAGGTTCTCTCAGGAAAACCAAAGAATACGACATAAGACCCCCTCCCTCCCGGGACTGGGGGTGGGGGGGTCCTGAATGGCGGCAGGTCTGGGAATGGTTACTATTCAATTTGTATTTCGTTCCCCGCTGGTCACGGAGGCGAGATCAGAGAGAAAGGAAACACAGTGGCTGAGGTCAGAGCACAGCAGACCACTCAGAGAGAGAGAGAGAGAGAGAGAGAGAGTAGGAGAGAGAGAGAGAGAGAGAGAGAGAGAGAGAGAGAGAGAGAGAGAGAGAGAGAGAGAGGCGCACTGGGAACGTGAAGAGATTGAATAAACATCGCCCGCCATCGCCTGCACCCCATTATCCCATCATTCCTGGGAAGCGGTCTCACTCAGGTCCGGTAGGCTCTCGCAGAGGCCGCGGAGACGGGCGTTTATTCCCGGAGACGCGTTTTCAGTTCCCGGGTCTAATGTGTTTATTTGAAAAATCCCAGGGAATGAGTTACATCAGCGCCAGAGCATGTTCACCGAAAAAAGAGGGAACCCGAAAATATCCAGCGCGCGGCGCGCTGTTACCGAGATAAGAAGTGTGAGGCTGGATGAAGGGCGGATGAAGGGCGGATGCTGGAGTGAGGGACGGTCCGGGGTCTGTCTGCTCTCCGGCTCCGGGTCCTCAGAGGCTCCCGGCGGCTCTCGCGCTAATTAGGGACGCCCGGCCACACGCACACACACACACACACACACACACACACACACACACACACACACCAGACCCGACGAGATCAGCCCGAGCAAAACATTTCCATAAACTCTTCTACAGCTCCAGCTCAACCCGACAGTGCTCCCTTATTGCTTCTACACCCCCCCCCAACACACACACACACACACACACACACACACACACACACACACACTCCTCCACTGTGAAACTGTGCCCACACACATCACACCTGCACTCTCCACAGTTGCAAAATGCTTGATAGTATTAAGATTTGGGTTTTGGTCACAAAAGCAGGCTCCATGCAGGGTCCATGGCTTCGTGGGCCAGAACTGTACATCAATCATGTTATGATCATGTTTAATGTTATGGCCCATCAGTTCCTCGAGCTGGAGACTTCATGAATCACACTAGTTTGTTCAGCACATCCCACAGATGCTGATTCAGGTTGACTTGTGGGGGAATTTAGAAGAACGTCAGCACCTTGAACCTTGAACTCTTTCTCATGATCCTCTGACCATTTTGAGTTTGTAGTATGGCAGGTTCCAGCAGGATCCTAGGTCAGGGTTTGACAGTGCCTAACGCTCACCTGATTTAGAAGAGAACTCGATTCTTCAGACCAAGCCGTCTTCTTTCACTGCTTCGTGTACCGGTTCTGATGCTCCCGTGCCCATTGCAGGTGGACAGACTGGTGGTCTGACTGGTGTGTGCAGAAAAGATCTATCTATCTATCTGTCTGTCTGTCTGTCTCTCTGTCTGTCTGTCTCTCTGTCTGTCTGTCTCTCTGTCTTTCTGATCTACAGTCTGTCTGTCTGCCTTATCTAGTGTCTGTCTGTCTGCCTGTCTGTCTGATTTTCTGCCTGCCTGTCTTTCTGATCTATAGTCTGTCTGTCTAATCTACTGTCTGTATGTCTGTCTCTCTGTCTGTCTGTCTGCTCAGTGGAGGTGTCTGGATGAGGATACACTGTTAGGGAGTCGAGTGTGAGTGTGTTGGAGGATTAATGCTGCTTTCTCTCTCTGTGCTCTGCTTTCCAAAAGAACTGCAGACTCTGCAGGGTCTCCACGAGAGTCTCTGTCTGTCACTCATCCAGCACTTGGAAAACTCCTTTTCCTTCTCTCCGCTTCTCATCCACACTCTATTCTTCTCTGAAGAGATACGAGTGGTCACACAATCTTCTTAACACACCATCTGGAACCTGCCTTTACTCACACAACCCGCGGAAAAATATTAGCAAACTCTTGTTCTGGAAATGATGACAACAACAACAACAACAACAACAATAATTATTATTGTCATTTTTAATATTATTAAAGAAAAATTTATTTTGGAACAACCCCACCCACATATATTTTATTTTTATCTAGAAATATATATTTTTTAAATAAATAAAATGTTAGAAATATATTTATTTTTATTTTTATAATTCTAATTCCATGACTTGTTTTTTTAGGCTCCTTTAGATAATTAAAACAGGAAAAATAAAGGATTTTATTTACCTTGCAAAATAAAGCAATACTTCAGTAACTTCTGAATAAGGTTGGTAAAGTAATTTCCTAATAAACAAACAAATATGCAAATAAATGATCTGTTCTCTCTGAATTATAAATACATTATATTATAAATAAATATTATAAAAATATTATAAAATTGATAAATTATTAATAAACTTCCCTAAAGAGAAACAAAACCGGACAGAAATTAGGTGGGAGAGAAGGATTGGACGAGGGTTGATTTTTTTTGTCCTTATCAGACATCTTTAAACATTTCAGCTGATATAAATAACCTTTTTGTGTCTGCACCTAAAAATGTGAACACTTTGATGGCTGTATCCATATTCTTTAGGGCTTGCACCTCTAGCTATACAAATTTGAGTGTGTGTGTGTGTGTGTGTGTGTGAGAGTGTGAGTATGCGTGTGTGGTAGTGAGAGTGAGGGTGTGGGAGAGAAAAACAGTTGCAGTCACACTCATAAATCACACTACATGCTGTATGATTATGGGAGTCTAATAGCAGTCAGGCTGTTTGTCATTGAAATGGTGTGTGTGTGTGTGTGTGTGTGTGTGTGGCCCTGTAAAGTGGCTCGCTACAGATCATCGCAAATATGTGTTACAGTTGAAAACAGAGCCTCATAAACACTGATAACTCTGTATCTGGAAAGTCGTTCTGCTCTGTGAAATTTCCTTCAGAAGAATCGAGACAGTTTAAAACTGTGAAAGAACTCATAGCTCGAGAACACGATGGCGAACTGCACTGAAGCAACACGAGCTTCATAAACCCTTTAAAAGGATAAGGGTCTTTGGAGGGATGTCACCAAAGAACAACAATCGAAATATTGCTCAAATTGAAGAACCTTTTCAATAATCCCCTTAAGGATACACTGTAAGCACCTCTAGTAACCAGAATTCCACCCTAATGGAGGTAATTGTTTTAAGGTGGACTGACTCACAATACCCCAGCCCGACTCCAGGCCTTCAATTTTGCTGTGCTACCTTCAAACGAGTACAGAGCACAGTGTCTTTTATCATACAATTCTCATGTCCCAAAGAACTCGAAAAAACACTTTGAGTTCTCCTGAAGGTTTGGTAGAACCTGTGTCAGCTGAGCCCACCGTTTTAAGGAATATTCAACAAAACTTTTAGGTGAAATTCAGCATCGTTGCAAGATTTCAGGTTTTCACAAGTAACTTAAAAAAAATTCTTTAAGCCCATCTGCAAATGGAGAGGGTTTTTAATTGGTTTTATTCTCAAACAAAATGTAAATCTAAATTGTGAGGGAAGCTCAGTAGAAACCGGTCTGAAACGGAATTCCAAAAACATGCAGAATTTATGTTATTTAACAGAAATAACTATTATCAAACTAGTCATCTAGACACCGACACAGAACGTAGGTTCCATTGCGATTCCGTTTTTTCACTTGCACCGTCTAAACCAAGACCCATCGAGGAAGTTTTATTTTAACAGTGGTTTCAACATATTTGCCTCTCTTTATTACAGAGTGTGTATGTGTGTGTGTTTTGTGAATGTGTGTGTGTGTGTGTGTGTGTGTGTGTGCATATGCATGACTGGGTTGCATTTCAGTGAAAATTGCCACAAGTGATTTGAGCTGTCATATTTTTTCCTCCCTTTGACCAAGCAACATGTGTTTCTCATAGACATCACATGGGGTGGCTCATAAAGGATGCATGTCGAGGGTCTTTTGTCAGTGGTAGCTGCCTCTATCCATCGAGCACACACTTCATGCTCTTCTAGTCATTATTATGTCACTGCAGGACCACCAACATCAACTGTCACATTAGGGTGTGTGTGTGTGTGTGTGTGTGTGTGTGTGCGTGAGTGGGGACAGTTCAGGATAATAGGAAGCTTTTTATCCAACACGTAATAAATCATAACACCCCTTTCTTCTGGGACATCTGCAATAAACACCCCATTATACACACGTATGACGAGCCTCGCGTATCTCCCAAACACAACAACACGCTCAGCTCTCACTAAGACAGTCGCTTTGAATTTATGCAAAGTAATTGTTGAAAAATATGTTATCCTATTGAATGGGGTTAGAATTAATCACTCAGTTTTCATCAGGGTGCAAAATATGGATGAGCTCTGAATAATAGAGTGAATTGAACACAGTTGCAAACTCTATAAATTGTATAAATGGTGAACACTGCTTCCTTTTTCTCAGAATTATAGTTTGATTGCTCTTTGCAGGCTTTTATCAAATTACTTTTTCCTTTCAAAGGATCTTTATGTTCATTTAAATCATACCTGTGAAATTCTCATCATCATCATCATCATCATCATCATCATATTTATCGTCATTATCTTCAACTTCTTTATCATCTTCATTGCTATCATACTCATAATCCTCATCAGCATTAACATCATCATCACCATCACCTTAATATTCTTTATCGACATCATCTTAATATTTTTATCAACATTACAATCCAAATAATCATTTTCATCACCATTATCAGCACCATCATTGTCATGATCGTATTCTTCATCGTCATCGTTATCCTCATCATATTAATCATCATGTTTAT
>CM029371.1:7523705-7541205 GCA_017165825.1 Hepsetus odoe
AGCACACATTTGTGCAGCAGCCGCTCGTGTGTTCCTGTGTGTTCCTTCTTCTCTCTTCAGATATTAGCAGTGGCATCTTGTCACACACATGTTGCCGTCGCCAAGTTTGCGCCACCCAAACTGAACTGTGTGATGCCTGTTGTTACCAGTCGGGCTTGAGAAGACTTTGTGCTGCCCCGGAATATGGTGGTCGGGAGTTACGCCACAAGAAACCAGTGCACAAGTTAAAACACATTTTTTCATCAGCAGATGTAAATATCAGAGATGGCTAATTGGCTCAAGTCATGGCAGATGGGTTGGGAAGAACAGAGTGAGCAAAATGATAGTCAGGATAGAGCAAAGTTTGACCCTCATTGACTAAACAAATGTGGTTCAATCTGCGTACATTGGACAATCCACATACTGTCCACATATGGAATCTGTATCGTTCACGTTGGTCCAAAATGCAGAAATTAGGAAAGATTTTCAAGGTTATTGCAATTGTTTTGGAGTAAATAGTAAATGAGAAAACATTACATTATCTATTTATTATGACAACCGTCAGAGCCAAAATCTGTTTGTTTGCCCACAAGGAAATTCACCATGTAACTCAATACTGATAAGGTATGTGTTCAATTTAATCTGATATAATCTAAAGAGATGCAAATCATAAGCATTCTGTTATGCAGAAATAAACATAAATCACACTTTCAGGGATATTTTTCAGCAGTGGGAGTACAGCGAGGTCTGTAAAACCTTTGTCTTACGCTCAGCTTGATGATTTTTTGTGCAATACCTTTCATTTTTATATATGATTTCCTCATATGCCCCACTGTGGATATAACAGGATGTAAGTTGGAGTTTAATTTAATTTTATGAAAGATTTCCTTCTCCTTCTGCGTGTGTGTGTGTGTGTGTGTGTGTGTGTGTGTGTGTGTGTGTGTGTGTGTGTGTGTGTGTGTGTGACAGTAAAAGTTATTTTTAATTTAATGTCCTTTAATGTCCTTAGATCACTCTCTCTCCACATTAGTTTGTCATGACATTGCTTGCATTTTTTTGGATGCATTTGAAGCTGGTATACTTTTTACATATTTAATGAAACGACTGAAAATGCTGCTGAAAATGTCTCATTTCACTCCATTCATTAAGCTGTAATCCATGACCTTAATCTCCTGTGAGCACCGGAGGGTGGTGGGTAGGCACAACTAAGATATCACTTCTTACCTTTTTCTGACAGATAAAACTGAAGGTAGTAAAAAAAAAAATGCCTCTCCCATCCCTCTATTAATATCCCAGTCCTTGTTTCACTTTTCAGTGCTTTTAAATTCAGTGATTTCTGTATTTGAATTGAAACCTTAATTAGACATTTTAAAGCAAAAATTAAATACAAATAAAAAATGAAATAAAGTGAATACATAAAATATATAATATATATTTAAACATTCGGCAATGCAAAGCATATGCTCGCTCACATGACAAACCAGGGCATTTCCAGAACACTCAGTTTACAGTTGTGCTGCGAAATGCATTCAGTACTTGAAACAGAAGGTAATCACAAAATATTGCTTTTTTTTTCTTCTTTCATCATGAAACTGAAAGCAACATAAAGGGCTATTTCCATTTTTTGAACATTTTAAATTAATTAATTAATTACTTAATTTTGATTTATAATAAATAAGAATGTTCTTTGTTCAGGCTGGCCATGATGGTCATGTCTCACCAGGTAATCTGGCAAAAATGTCATGCTTAAAAAAAGTGAGGCAATGCATGAATGAAATAATGAAAAAGAATACATAATAATGCTCATTTGAAAGGAAATTTCACATTTTGTTTAATAAGTAGCAGGAAACCATATGCACTGTGAGTATCAGATTTCCAGAAATGACTAACTAGTTCCATCAGTGGAGTTATGTTGAATCTGTGTGTGTTGTTTTTCCTCAAAGGGACTTGAGCACAAATCCCTTTGGCACTAAAGGACCATAGCTAAGTAAACAGAGATTTATGTCTTTAACCTTTGGACCCCTGGATCGTTTTGAGTCGACAGGTTAAAAAATGTAGAACATCGTTAATGTTGCAGGAACTTCTCAAGGTCAGAGTCAAGGCTGTGATTGCATGATTGGTCTACAATTACCCAGACTGCCCCTGCTATTGCCTATATTCTACAGTCTACAGGTTAATAACTACCTACCAGCATCAAGCATAATGTGGCTGATACACATGAGGTGCGTTAGGTATCCTGTTAGTTTTTAGTTTTAGGCCATGGCGATTTTGTTTCAGGCAGCACTGTAGTAAACAGCCATAGCCGTCTTGTTGATGTTTCCCAGAGCATCCTTTCATGGAGCTGAAAAGAAACAGAAAAGAGAGGGGGCAAAAAAGAAAATGGAAACGCACAACGGTCTCAAGACTCCATCACTTAGGTCTTCGAAGCCATGGAGTGTTTGAAGTCCTTGTATGTGTGTGCGTCCCATTCAACAAAACCCCTCCTTTACTCCCCTTCCAGTCCTCCTGGTGTCAATAAGGTTACCGCGCATACGCTTATTTTGTGAGGCAAATGCATTCATTTCCTATTGTAATGTGAAACACACTCGAGACCACCACCCCCACCCCCTCCCAGCTCTCCATCTCCTCCTCTTCTCCTTCTCCTCTGAATGGAGAGACACAATTAAAAGCACATTAGATCTCTTCGAGTGCTTGTAATTTCATAAGTGAGGGTTTCCAGCACTGTGCAAGGGGGCTTTAAATAGGAGGAAAGCCACAGTGTGTGGAGGGGCTGCCCGGGGGAGAGATGGGAAATAAATATTAACCCCAACTGAGGCGCTTCTCAAAGGGGCCACCGCTATACGCACGGCGGCCCACCCAGACTGACACCTGCACTCTGAAAAGAAACGCACATGCATAAAGGAGTTAACCCCTTCATGCGCATCAACTCATCCACAACCAACTGGACAAATGATATTAGCGATGCTAAAATGTGTCATACATGTACACGTGTGCATTTTATATAAGATACTTTATTATCTTATATTTTTAGACCCTTAAACCTTATAAGTGCAGTTTTTCCATTCATCATCCATCAGATCAGCCATCTGTTTCTCTGCATTATTTGTTTGAATGTTTCGTCATGTTTCATCATGTTCGTCAGTGGCCTGGAGTCCAGGTGAACAGCAGTGGCATCGACATAGTAACGCCATGTTGGGAGGTGTGTGCTGTACATAGTGGAGCCGTGCCAGTGAAATCCAAAATTTGCTGGAGCTAAGATTATTCAATGTTGTGACTAACACTAGGAGTCTATAGTGACCCAGAAAGTATTTTCCATTAGAATGTATAATTGAAACTTCTTTCCACCAGCTCATCATGGATTCCCACCCTTTTTGAAGTTGAACAAACTTGGGACAGGAAAGGAAGAATATTATTCCCTGGCGTTGTCTGAAATGACTGTGTATAGCAGTGAGGTTTTGTTAATTTTTAGTAAATTATCAAACCATCACTCAATCGAGTGATCCATCCATCCATCCATCCATCCATCCATCCATCCATCCATCCATCCACCCATCCATCATCTTAGCCATTTATTCTGATTCAGACCTGCTGGCGAAATTAGCTGCAGTTATAAAATGAAGATCCAAGATTTGACACCTGTCTAATTGATTTCTCATACAGTAAATGAAAGTTTTTATTCTTTCGTTGGCTGACCTGTTCCGTTAAACTAAGCTTCCCTCACTTGCACAACTCAAAATGCAAAAATTAAAAGTGGATGAAATGAAAGGAATTCTTCTTGGTATCTTCATTAAACTTGCAGTAGGGCTTGTGGTGACTCTGGTGTTTACACTTAGTTCCAACTTCAACATCCATTTCTTACATATAACAAGTGGTACAATCAGTCCATTTGAACTGTTTAATGAAGCGCTTGTCTGATTGGCTGTTCTGCTTTCTCCTCTTGCGCTGAGTGTATCGATTGAGCTTGCTTGTGTCTGGAAAGCCCACAAATGAACAAAGACCCTGAGAAACACTGACAACACATACACACCTGCACTCTCTATAGACATCTAGAGGGCTGCAAAAGAGGGCCTTGCTAAGTAGTCATTGTTGGGACCCAAGTGTGTCCCAGCTAAGTGTGTGATTCAGGAGTGGTAGCGGTGATCAGACAAAGCTTAGTAAGGATTTGAAGGCTCTATGGCACAAGGTTATAAACAGAAGGCTTCATTCAGATGTGTTACCATCCATTTTCTCTTATTTAAGAGCTTTTTAAGTACTTTTTTATGCTGGGTAAGATTGACCAGCATCTCTATAATTTTACCAAAATATGGTCAAATAATTATTTTCTAAATAGATAATAGGTAACAGATAATCAGCTGCAGTCTTGCTTTATGAAAACGTTACATTGTAACCAAACAGAGACAAAAGTACTGAAGTGGACCATCGGTCAATTCAACTGATGCCCAATTTGTTTCGCCATTATTATTGGGACAGCTATATAGATACTGACACAACTGTTCACCCATAACTTATAAACCATCCAGTTTCTCAACAACAGAACTTGCCATTTAACTTCCCTTAACACTACATACGTTGCTCTGACGAACACGTATCTCTCTCATCATCGTCTTGGTCTGGCAGGCTTTATGAGCATCAAATTATTTAAGAAAAAATAAAGTAAAATGTATTCGTTCGCTGTAAGTAATTTTGGGCACACATTATTTTGATGGTCCTCTGAAAATGAGCTTTGAAGACTGTTATAGTTAGAACAGTATCCAGTGAAAGTCAGTGGATTATCAAGAGATCCTTGATAAAATCTTTTCTATGCATCTTAAAGTTGCGTTTAACAGGTATTTAGATGAATGTTAGTTAACTACAGCTGAGCATCTATCAAGCATCTCCAGTGGAATATCGTTTGTGTGCAGAGAGGAAAAAACAGCCTTTAAATTAATTAATAATCACTATAATAATCTGTAAAATAATCTGTATAATAATATGAATAATAATAGTCATCTGAAAGATGTAATTAGGAAAAACTCTGTGATTAGGAACTTTTGGCGCTGTGTGTGTGTGCGCGCACATGTGTGTGTGTGTGTGTGTGAGTGAATGAGTGAGTGCAGGTTTGTTTGAAGGGGTAGGATGAGGATTGCATCAGTTGCTTAGGTTTATTTCAGAAATTACACCTCATTACTCAGTGTGTGTGTGTGTGCGCGCTTGTGTGTGTGCGTGTGTGTCTGTGTGTTGGAGGTTGTCTTGTGTTTAGAGCCTGAAGTTGTGTGAGGAATGATATATTGGCTTAATCAAATAGGAAAATATGAGTAACCCAGCCTGAGTAACCCAGACCTAGTCTCAGTAGTGGTGTGCTTTATTATTGTAGCTTAAGGTGCAGCTTAGCTGTGCTTTCTTTGATCCTGTGTGTGTGTGTGGAGACGCCGTGTGTGTGTCCAAGTGCAGTTTATTGTTTTAGGTGAAGGTGGTACTCAATACTATACGCTTTGATTACAAAAAGGTTAGACTTTCTCAGGATCAGAGGAAATATATTTGGAATGTTTTCTTGGGGAACATTAACCACTTGTTTTCTTGCAAAGCTCTGTCTCTCCTCTCTCTCTCTCTCTCTCTCTCTCTCTCTCTCTCTCTCTCTCTCTCTCTCTCCAGCTGATATGGTGCTTTAAACAATTGGATCAATATGTGGCAGATGAAATTTTGCTTTAGAATTTCACAGAGTGAACAGTAGCGTGGCAACCATTCACGTATTTGCATTCGATTTATTATAAAAATTAACTGACTGCAGTCGGCAAGTGTGCTATTATTTATATATCAGTATTAAATTCTAGAGGACAATTTAAGACACCTTATTAAAATATCTCAAGTGATTTTGGTACAATGTGTATAAAGTTTGAAGTAGTTATGTCTTTTTATTAATGATTTTCGTCTCCAGTTTCAATTATCAGGGTCATAGGATGCTCTCCAGCTCTGTTGTGGGTTTTGGGTTCTTCCAAATTAGAAATACATTGAAATATGCTTTCAACAATAAACTTGGTAGTTATTCCACACCTTTATAAGTATATATTTATTTTTTTAAAAAAGGTAAATTAAAGAGGAGGAGGAAGGTTGTAACTACTAAACGTGAGAAAGCCCAGGAGATCTACCTTCACCTGGAGCACCGAGTTTATTCTCATTGCCTTTTTCAAGTGTGTATGTGTTTGTAAAAGAAAGAGTGCATAGAAATCATCTTGACCCCGATGTAGTTTAATTTACAAAAGGAAACATCCAGCAATCCCCAATGATTAATGTGTTATTAAAGCTAAACTGTGTGTGTGTGGCTTGTAGTGCTGGTTTAACTCGTTTTGCCACCCCCCCCACCCCAATTCTTTTTACCCCCATTTGCTCCACATTCAACCCTCTGCAATAACATGATTATCATGGCAGCGTGAAGCTGACCGCCATCATTCACACGGTCCAGGCTCTCTCAAGTTAGCAAATCACTGAGAAAATTGGCGAGGTCTGCAAAGTGTTCAGGACTTAAGACCCATTGCTGGTCTCTTGACTGTGTGTGTTTTTGTGTGTATATGTGTGCGTGTGTATGTGGTTGGAGGAAATTGCCCACCAGAATGCGGTGTCAGTCCTCCGACCGTAACATAAACCAATTTTCAAGGGCAGCTTTACCCTTCATGGTATAACTAGGAACAATAATAGACGTTTGAGAAACAAGACATTTATCAATCGCTCCCATCAAATTAGCTCGATAAAAGAAGCTGAGAGACGGTTCTTAAGAAGAAAAACAAAGCATAGAAGGAGAGTAACTGTGAAGATGAAGTCCCTGAGTGTGTGTTTGACAGTTTGGAAGCAGTTGGAGAAGATTTCAAAAGCTAAAAGAGTGTTTTTTAGGATAATTTGATAAATACACCAAGAGCCTCTCCTGGGAACACAGAGGCTTTTGAAGAAAGTAAAGGATAAACTATAAAAAGTTCCATGCCTGGTCCACTGCATTTTTGTGGTGCGTGTGTGTGTGTGTGTGCATGCATTTATTTTCATCCATTTTCTGGACAAAAAATGTCCTGACTTTGTGGGAAAACCAGAGTTAACTTACAAAGCTGGCACATTGCTCACAAGTTAGGTTTAGGTATTCTATAAGACATTCATTTAACACGTAGGCACTTAGAGATTCAGTAAAATTCTTATGTAGCTGAGATGTCTGCAAAGGTATTTAAGTGAAACACGGCACAGCACACAACAAAATTAGACTTCTGCATTTAACCCATACACTCACACACGTGCAACAGGGGGCAGCTATTGAATACACTCGGGAGCAGTGACGGGGATGGTACCTTGCTCAAGGGTACCTCAGGGCAACCTACTGGTAAGAGATTCAAATCCACAATCATTCCACAACCACAAGAACTCCCAGAGCATCACATTCCTTCCAGTGCCTTGTGTACAGAGTGGGGGACTTATACTACCCGGTCTCCTACTGCTCAGCATCCAGTTCTGACACTTGCTTGTTTATTATTGGTGGCGGAGGTTTAGTGGTAGGATACTCGCCTACAGACTACAAGGTTCAAATTCCACTTCCAGCACTGCCATCGTTGGGTTTCTGAGCATTACCCTTAATCCCAAGTTGCTCCAGGGGGACTGTTCCTGTAATCAGGAATTGTAAGTCGCACTGGATAGGAGTGTCTGCTGTAAATGTAAATTATTAGTGCTATGAACGTGGCATGGGGACTCAAACTGGCTGGCTACCAATAACAATTTAACTCTCTAAGTTGCTAAGGTGCCCATTTTGAGTCCAAGCTGTTTACTGACTGTGTGCTAATTCTCTCATCTCAGACTAATACATCTCAGACCTTGATTATGCCACTGTAATGAGAAAATCAATATCATTTGCTTCATCTGTGAATGGTCATAATGCTTTGTTTCTTCAGTGAATATTTAGTTCATTCTTCAGGATTTGCATGGTCGTTGTCATTTTCTTAATATTTGAACATTTTTCAAAACTTCTATTTTTCAAACCTTTGCCTCTGCATTACACCCTGCTTCTGCAATTGGATTATTTTCTCTTTAATCTTCGGAATGCCTCCATGCACATTCATGGAAATGTGTGTGGCAGCTGAGGTGTGTGTGGGCAGTTGCTTGTATGAAAGCTAGAGTTCCTTTGAAGGGCAACATATCAGAGCCTTTGGGAAAATACAGCTGAAAGTGGCTGAGATTAAGATCATAAGGATGGAAGAGTTATTGAAAGTGAATGCACAGAAGAAAAGAGTGGACAGTAGAGATATGACAGTATACATTTGTTTATCTAAAGGTGTTTGTCCAATTTATTTTACCCTGAGGCTGAAACAAGAATAATTTCCACTTAATGGTAAATTGTGTCTCTTGGGGACATATATGTATTGTGTAAGTGGAGGTCTTCCTAAACAGCACTCTAATGACAAGCCATTAAATAAGGATAATGAAATAAAACAGAGAGAGAGAGAGAGAGAGAGAGAGAGAGAGAGAGAGAGAGAGAGAAAGAGAGAGCGAGAGAGACATCTCAAACCACCATAATGAGACACAGGCCTGAAGTGCAGACCTTCCTCCAGATGTAAGAATTATGTGTTTATGTGTGTGTGTGTGTGTGTGTGTGTGTGTGTGTGTGTGTGTGTGTGTGTGTGTGTGTGTTTATAAGCAAGTTCTCCTCCACTAACCTTCCTCAAAACTATCCATGCAACAGTGAACTGAAATCAAAATGGAACTTTGTCTACAGTGTGCTGAAGCACTGATTCACTTCCTCTCAAAAAACGTCAATATTAAGACGTAGATATGTGTAAATTTTTGTTAAGCATGCAAGATATTCATAGATTCTACTTTGGCCATTATTTGTGTAAATGTGCTATGTACAGGATAATCAGTATCAAAATGTATTACATCAATGCTGAGTTTTGTTACATCACTACAATTGCTGCCAACGCTGAGTAAACTGAGACCAACTTGTGTAAATGTAATATATTTATCCTTGAAGAAATACAGCACACATTTTCAATCAAGCAATTTTTTGTGCTGAAGAATAACATTGACCGCAGCTTGTGTCACAAACCTCATTTTTCTGTTAATAGAGGGGTCATTTAAGCGCAAAATTGCAAAAATCTTATCAAAGGAAACCTCGATTTCGACTACATGTGCTGTTTTGCAAGTGTATGAACACGCACCCCATCTAACCAAACGTCTTGAAGCAATACAAAAATGTTTACCTCTTCATGGCATTTTATACACACAGACACAAACACATGCACAAACACACATACACATTCAATTTGTCATAGTGGTTTTTCCTCCTCCCAGATTTGGAAAACTGTAATAGATGGGGATACGGTAAGCTCCCTCCGGCTGTATACATTCGGACCCAAATAGTGCAGCGTAAAAGTAACTGTAAAAGTGAAGAATATTTATGGTTTTGGTTCTCATGCGAATTTAAAATAAAGCAACAAAAATAAAAGGGGTTTTTTAAAAACCCTTTTATCATTAGAACCTTCACGCTGCGTAGACGTTTTTACACTTTCATATTTCACATTATATTCAATTACAATGCTGTTGATCTTTTATAAACAGATAAAAAACTACATGGGCTCTTGGTCTAGTTTTTTAGAAAGATAGCAGAGGTGTTCATTTGTAGTATATCGAAGTATTTATTGGGAATAGGACAAATGTATTTGTGTAGGCAATAAACCATCTCAATCTAAAGAGCTTTAAAACATTGCTAATTGAAGTTATGCATCCTTAAAATACTTTAAAGAAGTTTTGAAGTTCTTTTCAAGGAGATTTTAAGAATCCAGTTTGTAAAGAATCATCCAGTGAAAATGTCTTTATGACATCATAGATGCTTGTTTGTTTACATTGTTCAAAGAAAGTTTTTGGTCCCATTTGGTGTCTTAATGGGAAGCAATAATTGAACCCATTTGCCAACAATTTTGTGGCATTTGGATGTGAAGAGTGAGCTCATCTGGTACATTTCAGAACCACCTTCATACCTGTTGAAACAGTAAACATCTGGCTCAAGTCAAGTTGAGAGACCACCTTAAACTGCTAAAGCTACTTATGTTAGAAATGTTGCTTTTCTGAGAGCCTGTGGTTTTAATGTAGATTTTACCTCACTGTCACCTGCCATTTCTGTTCACAAAATGGCATCTTGTGGTGAGGCCTCTGTGGTCTTGCTGGTGTATTCTTATCTTTATGGTAGTGTTTGACACATGCCTACATTCTGAATGATGATGTTTATCTGTGGTCTGTCAGGTTGTTTCCTATCTGCAATTTTAGTTGTTTTAAAAGTAAGCTCCTAACATGAAATACAGTGTAAAAATCCCACACTGCACACACTGCGTCCAGGTTTGGGTTTGGAATAGTTAGATAAAACCCTCAAGCTTAAAAACAGTTTAGCCACACTATGTCATTGGGTTGTTTTGGGAATTATGCGAGTTTCATGTTTTTTGTTGAACTGTTTTAAAATATTTAGCACAATGGAGTTATACTTTTGGTTTCAGGCAAGTGTACTCAGTGACCTCAAAAGGGAGGTTGAACCTGAATTTTTTGGCATTTAAAAAAAACATTTTTTGGCAAAAACAAACAGAGAGTGCTTTTCATGATCTTAGCCATTTATCCTATACCTTGGGAGCAATGAATATGACCTATTCACATAGAGAAATAGATAAGCTGCACCACCTAGGAATCAGTCCCACAAAAAAACATAACATATATATATATATTAATTTGATTATATAAGATTCTCAGGTTGATTAAAACACTTATATTTGCTGCTGTGGCTACTTTAAGAAGTTGAGTTAAAGTCTGTTTTAATTAGGGAACCTGGACTTTCTAGAAGTGTTTTCTTCACCAGAAGTGAGAACCTAATACCACACGTATGGCAAATCTGGATGATGTAGAAATTTCGCTTAGAGAAGAATAAGATGAACAGTCACTAAGTGATCATCACAGATGAATAGACTTGATATTAGTTTCCGACCATCTTCTATATTCATAACGAAACATAAAAATAACTCTGGCACGCATTGTACTGTATGTACCGCTCAAACAACAACATATTGTTCAGGCACAGATTTGTCAGTGAAATAGCTTTAATGTTGTTTATTGTTGTTATGCTCCAGTCTGGCTGTAGGCAGTTAAACAGTTGCAACCTGTTTTCCATCAGAACACATCTTGCACTACAGTGAGTTTTGCTGTAGGCCTAACAAAAAAGCTCATAGGAAATCCTTTGCTGCCACTTGTGACTGACATCATACGGCTCTATGACTATCCCTGCTTTTGTATAAGATGGTTATACTTCAATAATTTAGGAATGACTAATGAAATTTGAAACTGTCGAAAGAGCTGCACAACTTAAAGCCTTTGTAAATGGCACACTGTAAAATTCAAGAGCTGTTTCTATCCTGTTTTGACAAGATTTGGTGTCTGCTTTGGTGTGGCACAGTGCTCTTGATGCACACTATTCGACAATATTAACATGCAACCTGAATAGATGTCAAGAATGAGGGATCAAGTCACGGCATTAGAAAGTTCCCAAATTAAGCTGCAAAGCTCAGTGACTGTGATTATAGCAATCGACATTTTAATATGGTACACTACTCTCTTACAGGAGAAAGTACTTATCTTTCTGCAATGTTAATTTTTCCAAGGTTTCTTTGTTTTGCTGTGTTTGTTTTCAGTACTGATATCTATGTAATTAAATAATTGTATAATTTATTATGTAGTTGCATAGTAAATTGCATGCAATGTATTGTTTCAATGTGAATCAATGACAAAAATGCACTGAAATCCCCCCAAATTATCTTTTTTCCTATCTTCAAAACCAGAAATGTGGAGTAAGGGTGGGCAATATAGCAAATAAATGTAACATTACTGTACTTTCATATTGCATGATATGTTTATGATACTGCATTCATATGTTTTCATGATGCATGCATGCTAACTATCCCTATGAGAAAAATACTCCAAAGGGTGTATAGATACATTAATATCTATATAATAACATAATAACAATAACCTCCTTGTACTACTGTCTACTTTCTTCATCACACTATTAATCCCTCTCTTTCTTCGCTAGCCTCTTCAACAAAACGTACACATTCCACCACCAGGTTTCCTTTCCCTCCCTTTTCTGTCCAGATGTAAAACTGAGTAGTATTTCTGCAGTATTTGCCCAGTCTTAACTCCTGCTTGAATTCCACCTTCTCCTCTTCTTGACCTCCAAGGTCATCCTACAGATCACCATCCTATGCTGCTCAGGTAAGCTGCCCCCGTCTCTAATTTGCAGTCTCCAATCACTTTCAGATGGACCTTCCTGCAAAAAATATAATCCATCTTTGTACATCTTCATCCACTCTTGTATTGCACACTTTGATCCTCCCTCTTGTTTAAATGTGTATTTACAGCAGCCATTTCCATCCTTTTAGCATAATCTACAACCATCTGAACTCCTGCATTGCTCTTCTTCACACCATACCTACTCACCACCTTGGGTACACTCTCTATCACTTCACCTAACTCACTCCAGGTTTATTTTTTTGCCTCCATCTCACAACCAACTTCTGGGGCATAAGCACCAACAACATTCATTATCACACCTTCCAACTTCAGACTCATCATCACTGGAGTTCATCCCAGCTCACGCAGGGCGAAAGACAGGGGACACATTTACGACCCTGGATGTATGGACAGGTTGCAGGTCCATCCCAGGGAGGAGCGAACCAATGGGGATGGCACCTTGCTCATGGGTACCTCAGGGAAACCCACTGGTAAGGGGTTCGAACCCACAATCCTCCGACCCGGGGCTAACTCCCTAACCACCAGGCCACCGCTGCCCCTGCTATTAATTAACTTTAAAAAAAAAAAAGCTTATTACTGCTAATTTCAAGTTCGATTTCTGCATAATTATCACATTTATGTAAACAATATCATCCAGAGTGGCTTCATGTGACAAATGTATTTAAAGAGAAACTTAAGAATTCACAGTTCAAAGTGGTCATCATAGGAACCAAATGGCTGAAAGGTTCAATGCCCTGATAATCAGCCTCACAGACATTCCATGCAATGGCTACAAATTTTTTCCAGATTACATGTATTCATCAAAGAAAATTAAAAAATCAGATGTTTTCAGATATTTATTCTGAGGGGCCGCGGTGGCTTAGTGTTTAGGGACTAGGGACTAGGGACTAGGGACTAGGCCCTTGGAATCGGAAGGTTGTGGCTTCAAATTCCTTACTAATAGGTTGCCCTGAGGTATCCTTGAGCAGGGTACCATCCCCATCAAGCTCCTCGGGCGCTTTAAATAGCTGCCCCCTGCTGCATGTGTCTGTCTGGATGAAAAGCAGAGGTTTAATTTAATTGTGGTTCTGTGTGCTGTGTGCATTGCTTCACAATGACAAATGACTTTCACTTTCACTTTCATTATCAACACTGCATATAAAAAATCAAGAGGCAAATAAGTTCACTGGTGGTTTTGGATCCTAAATAAATGGGTATATTTGTGTTGTAGACACTGTGACCCATGGTTTCTTTCATGACTCTTGTGAGGTAGCCGGGTAGTTTTTTTTTACAATGAACCATTTCACACCAAACAACTCTGAATGACATTGTTTACATTCTCATTCTCAATGATTCAATTATGCAGGATGTTTTTACAAGTCTTTAAGGTGGGCAACTTATTTACTGTCTTCTGTTTCTCTGTCTTTTTCTCCAGGGGTTTTAGACCTGGAAGGGCTTCTGTGTGTAGAGAGAGAGAGAGAGAGAGAGAGAGAGAGAGAGAGAGAGAGGTGAGAGAGAGAGAGAGAGGAGTGAGAGAGAGAGAGAGAGAGAGAGAGAGAGAGAGAGAGAGAGAGAGAGAGAGAGTGAGAGAGAGGGGGGGGGCTGCAGAATGAAAGTGAAAAAGAAGAGTAGAAGACCATGGAAAACATATTTAGAGGATGTGCATTTGATGTGTATGTTATGAATTGGTCTATCAGTGTTTGTCTCAAGTGGTTAAATAAGAATTTCCTCTTGTCCTGTGAAATATTTGCACTCCTTTAGTCCTGTGTAGAAAATACAGGCTTTTTGGTGCATCAACAATATCTCTCCTTCATTACTGGGCAGATTGATTACAGATTGCTGAGGCTTGTATCACGCTAGGTTTTGCGTGAGAAGAGAAGTGCCCTGGTGTTGTTGTTTATCTGCAGTGTGTGTGTGTGTGTGTGTGTATGTGTGTGTGTGTGAGAGAGAGTGCGCAGCGATATAAACATACGCACGCGTACACTCGCGATTTGACCACTACACTCAGGATGCTTTCCAGCCCCTCTATGGTAACTGCATGGTAGTGGTCTTGACGCTGGCCGTGAGGCAGATTTATTGTGAGACTGGTGGAGGTCTTATGCACAATTATGATATTTTGGGATTTCACACAGAGACATTTGACTCAGACTGCTTGGTGATTTGCTTTTGATCATTCTAGAAGAGAAAAAGTAAGCCCTAAGGGTATATTGTCAAAGTTTTTTGCCAGACACACATCCCCTTTGTGGCTGTCTTGTTGTGTGTTGAGTGCATTTTATTTGCGCAGAAGGCTGAGTGGCTTTAACAGCTTGAAAGCACAAAAACACTTTTTCTCAAAATAAAAACACAACCAATTAAACTATCACATTCTAGGCCAGGCAGCCTTTTAAAAACTTGGTATTTTTAATATTAGCTCCAATGAAAAGTATCAGATTAATGTATTAAACCTATTGGTAGCCACTGCAGTTCAGAGATTCACTGCCCTCATAGGCTGAAAGGTGGAGAAACACCCTGGCCAGGTTGCCAGTCCATTACAGGGTGGGAACAAAAACGCACTCACACCAGTTCAGCATGTCCAGTCCACTTTTGAACTGTGGCACAAAATTGGAGATCCCAGGGCAAACTCACACAGATACGGGGATAACATACAAACCCAGAACTTTCAGAACACACCTCACAGTCATTATATTATGATAATGAAAAGTTATTAATTGTAACATGATATGATATGGTATTTTATTATATCATATTAAATTATATTAATTAATTAATTGTGACTATTCTTGTCAACCACAACGAAATTGGACCTCTGCATTTAAACCATGCACACACCGCTTGCTGGGGAAGCTAGCAGTGCCCGGGGAGCAGTGACGGTGACGGTACCTTGTTTAAGGGTACCTCAGGGCAACCTACCCACAATCTCCCTAACCACTAAGCCACCGCTGCCCCTGTATTATATTATATTATATTATATTATATTAATAATTACTCCCCCCAAACTGTAATGGGATTAGTTTACTACAAAAGAAAAATTATTAATCACTTTCTAAACCCACTACAAATCTGCGTAAGTGTTTGCAACCTATCAAATAAGCAGCAGAAACCCAAACATAATCAACAAAAATAATTGTTGGTTGGTTGGTGAATAAGTCATATATATATATAAAAATATAGCCATATATAATAAATGATTACTAGAAAGGCTGAACTTATATCAGCCTTATGATGTCATATTGTTATTTCTTGCTGTGGGGTAGCAGAGTATTTAGGTGGTCAGAGCAAGTAATGTAAAGAGCAGTGCTTCAATTAAAAAACGGTCTGTTTTCATGCTTAGAGGTCAACAAAATTGAATATTAGCTGATGCTCAACATTTAATAATGTACTAAAAAGAGATAATGACTTCTCAAGCTTACGTGAGGTAACTCCAGCAAAATCTCTTTGCTGAACTTCAGATACGCATGTGCAGTTGTTTTCTAAGGAGCAGGTGGTCTAGTAGTCTATAGGAAACTAGACAATCATTTAAACAGATGGGAGTGACGTGTTCACATATGAAATCCACAACCCTCCCTCTCCTTTTCTCTCCTTATTTGTCTCTCTCTTTCTCTCTTTCTCCAAGATACACCTGTCCCAACAACCTTTATCACAATCGATTATTCAGTTCACCCTGTAACATGTATTGCCCTTTAAGTTTTTTACGACCTAGTCATTGCTGTTAATACTACCATAAAAAATCATGACATGTAGCTACAATCTCGTTACATTTGCTCTCCACCGATTCATGTGAGCAGAGTGCCCAAAGCCCCAGAGCTGTGTGTAAGCCTTCTCTGGCAGCCTCAAGCATCCTCACCAAGTCTTGCCTGAAGTGTTTTGGATGAAGTCATCTCAATGGAGCCAACAAAGCTCTGGGAGAGCGCCTGCTTGAGAACGGCCTCTCGAATGTGGGCCGTTTAAAAAAAAAGTTTTTCTCTGAAGTGGAAGGTTCCCCAGCCTTATTAAGGGTGGCCTAGGTGTTAATTGGCAATACGCTGCTCTGAAAGAGCAAGCATGTGAATATGAGCACTCATCTGAGAGGGCAAAGGCAGAGCCTGTGGCGGTGATCTGATGATATTTGGCTAATCAAAGGCCTGAGGCATGCTTTGGAGAGCACAGGAGGTTAATTACGCGTGGAGAGAGAGGCTGACATCACCTCTTCCAAAGCCCATTCGCCAACGAGAAGTTCAAGTGGTCGCGTTTCCTTGCTCCATGTGTTTCGGTTACCCTCTCGAGAGGCAATAAATAATTCTAATGAATGAATTATGCATTGGAAGGAGCTTGGGGAAGTTGGTAGGTAGTAGTTTTTCTTCAAGAGGCGACAAGACCAAGCATACTATAGATGGAGGTTACTTTAAGTACTGGTGGAGGTTGAGATTTGGGCTGACACTGGTAATAACCATAGTAAAGGTTTCGGGATCAGCCAAATTCAAAAGGTACTTGGATGAATACAAAGGAACATAATGCCTCACCCTGTGGAATGGGACCTATGGAACTGACAATATGGGACAAATGGTAATATGGGAGGTAGTATTCTAAAGACTTCTAACCCTTTAATTGTTGTAGAGCCTTTACATTATGTTCTCTAGTTTATGTTGGAGCAATCAAACTACTTGAATACTCAGAATAACGCTGATTACCAAGGAGGCCTTACTTTGAAAAGTTGTAGCATCTGGCTGACATTGCTGGGTCATTCAGTAGGTAGCTGTAAACTAATTTAACCGCATTTTGTAACCATTTATTTAGTTTTTGGGAGACATTTGAAATGCATAGGGGGATGTTTAGGTTGGACCACTTCCACTGGAGTGATTTTGAAGGGGAGGGTTTGTTGAACAGCAACATCTCTATGTGCATGGTAATCGCGTTGAAAAATAAACCGGTCATCATTCAGAGCAACACTGTGGGAATTAGCGCGCACATACTCAGGGTCTGAGCGCCTGCAAATCTGCAAGAAAAATATTATCATAACTCCATTGTGAGAAATATCGTTAAGGGGGACCTGGCCTTGAAGAATTTTCCGCTGGCAGGGTCTCCTGGCCTTTGGGGTCACACTCCTGAGCCTCGTCCTCCGTCTTCCTCCACATTGCAGCGAGAATGCAAAAGCTGTGTTTGCTCACAAAACACGCTCTTGTAAGCCACGAAGGGGGTGGGATGACATTTATAAGAGTAACGACGCAGGGCTTTAGAGCCATCCAAATTCCTCTTCAAATCTGAGCAGAGGGTCACA
>CM029371.1:7546205-7548705 GCA_017165825.1 Hepsetus odoe
TAAGTAATCCATTAATTAATGATTACATGATTGAAATGTTATTATTATTATTGTTATTGTTATTAATAATAATGATGATAATAATAATAATAATATAATGCATAAATATATATGTATATTAATATTAATAGTAATATTAATGAAAATGATCATTAATACTGATAATAATTATTATTAATAATAATAATAGTATTATCTTCCGTATAATTAACATTTTTATCGTTTAATATTAGCAGTACTACTACTAATAATAATATTGTTGCAATTATTAATAATACATATTACGTTATTATTATTAGTTAAAGTAATTGTTGTTGTTGTCACTATTATAACTTTAATTATTATTGTTGTTATTATTATTATTATTATTGTTGTTGTTATTATTATTATAACTTTAATTATTATTGTTGTTATTGTTGTTGTTGTTGTTATTGTTATTATTATGTCCGTTTCTTGCTATGGTTCTGGTGACGCTCGTGTTAACCTCACTAGTTTAGAGCCCAGTGGAAGCTCCCTTCTCACCGTGTGTGTGTTGGAGAGTGAGGCGGGTCGGGTTGTTATGTGTGTTTTGAGGTCAGAGGTCCATCAGAAGAGCATTCAGCAGCTGCTCGCTCTACTGCGGTCATCAGGGTCTAATTCTAAATCAGTGCCTCGACACAAGGACAGCGCTTCGTCTCCGCTCAGAGGAGGAGCTTGAAGTAACTGAACAGAGTCCAGCTATGGATTTATTTAACCAAACTAATAACCATCAACACTAACCTTACCATGCAATCATCCTTTTGCACCAATATAGTGATTCCACAGCCAAACATAAAGAAATGAGTGATGGCTCAAGAGTTCTGTACAAAAAGGTGTGAACATTTCATTCAATGATTTATTGCAACAAGTGCAAACATACATGTAAATACAATTTTAACACACATAGTTTATATATTTCTAACGAGATTACGTTGTACGTTATACATTATATATATATATATATATATATATATATATATATATATATATATATATATATATATATATATATATATATAATGTACAGCATCAAAAGAAGCAGTGAGGGGAAAGAGATGTGTGTGTGTGTGTGTGTGTGCATTTCATGTGATAGTTGTGCTGAAATTTTTCAATAAATGTTTTAATTTTATTATATAGTAAATACAGGCCATATGAGCTACACAACTAACAGGTGAGTTACTTCAGCCTTTACCTTAATGTACCTTTAGCCATCCTCACAGGACCGGGGATGTGAGCAGCAGACTGAGGCAGCTGGCACTTAATTGTCGAGCGCAGTGTGCGCTTTGATCCGGCGCAAACGTGTGGAGACGCACATCCTGAACTGGCGGAAACGGCACTATAGGCAAGTCATTGTAGACCTAAACGGAGTGTGTGTGTGTGTGTGTGTGTGTGTGTGTGTGTGTGTGTGTGTGTTGGGGGTGGTTTGCAGAACAGGAGGAATTTCCTCTGCCTGCAGGCGAAACAGCCGCGTCCGCTTTTCGCCACAACAAAGTCTCTCCAGCTCTGCGCAGCGCTGTGCAACATAACGCAACAACGTGGCTCACTCCCTCACCACTGCGCCAGCCCTACCTGTCACCCCATTTACTCGCCTCTCTCACTCCTCATCCTCACAGCCAGCCCTACCTGTCACCCCACTACTCACCTCACTCTCATCCTCACTGGGCGCCAGCTCACTCCCTCACCCCACTACCTCGCCCTCACTCCCTCACCCTCACTGCACCAACCTCACTCCGTCACCCTCACTGCACCAATCTCACTCCGTCACCCCCACTCCGTCACCCTCACTGCACCAACCTCACTCCGTCACCCTCCCTCCGTCAACCTCACTGCACCAGCTCACTCCATCACCCCCACTCTCTCAAACCCCACTCTATCCAGCTCACTGCACCAACCTCACTGCGCCAAGCTCACTCTCTCACCACCACTCTCTCACCCTCACTCCTTCACCTTCACTGCGCCAGCCTCACTCCTTCACCCTCACTGCCCCAAGCTCACTCCGTCACCCTCACTGCGGCAACCTCACTCCATCGCGCCCATTCCCTCACCTTCACTCCGTCACCCCCTTTCCCTCACCCTCACAGCACCAAACTCACTCCCATCACTCCCTCACCCTCACTCCGTCATTCCCTCTGCGCTGTTGGTCTCCTTATTAGAGACCTGCCTCAGCCCTCGGTGACGTCCAGCTCTCTGCGAGAAGAGTGTAATGATGTCATAATGGAAGCAAAGAAACATTGTATCGAGTTCAAAAGCGTGTCGCGCGCCCCGATCATCCAGAGTAGCTGTAAATGACCCAGAATCCAAAACGGCATCCGTGTGTGTGTGTGTGTGTGTGTGTGTGTGTGTGTGTGTGTGTGTGTGTGTGTGTGTGTGTGTGTACGGATTTATCCCACCAAGCGCTCAGTTAATAGAGAGCAGATGTGAACAGGCAGTAAGTGATTTAGCGTCATTCGGCGGCTCTAATGCGCGCGGGCGCTTAATTGGT
>CM029371.1:7551205-7556205 GCA_017165825.1 Hepsetus odoe
TCTATTTGAGTTTGTTTATTTGCATGGATGTGTCTGCTTACACGGCCCCCATCCAGACCACTTAAAGAGGAGCTGTAGGCGAATCCGTGAGAAAAAGCAGGATGAAGTCGAGCTGCGAGTGCGCCCGTAATTCACTGCTAATGTCCTCAACTGTGCGCCGGTGCGCCGTTACACCCGTTTAGCAGCGGGTCTCTACCGCGCATGCGCAAATATGTAGCGCGTTACCTTCTCTGTGTTTTGATGCCTTTCAAAGAACATTGGTTAGGCTGGCAGGACTTTGTTTTCGCTTTCAGTTAAAGGGGTGGTTAGATTACCCTAAAACCATCCTCGAGTCACTGTTAAGCTCATTAGATAATGATGGAAAGAAAAAAAGTAGCTACCAAAAAAAAAAAAAAAAAGAGAAAGGAAAAAAAAAAGTCTGAAGATCTGAGATTGAAAAAATGCACTGCAGGGGCTTCTGATTAAATCTGGTGTAACGGAAGCGGAAGTGTGAAGGTGCTTCTTTAAAATATTTGATCTAAAATAAAAACATTGAATATACCCCAAGAGGAGTAAGTGACAGTATGAATCTGAAGTTGTAATGAATCTAATGCAGGGATGGCGTTAAAGGGGCGTGTTTTTAGATCTAATGCTCTTCAGTGAAATATTGAGGGTTGTGTGAAACCAAAAAAGTATATGATCATTAAACAGTCGAGAGCTTTTTCCATAAAGGCATCAAACCTCTAAAATGACATTCTTAATCCCTGATCTTCCCTGTGGACTACAGTTTCTAATCCCTTATAGATGTGTAATCTGGAAAACGGGATTGTTCCCATATATCTGTTCCCTTACACTGTTCACTAAATCCATAAAAATCTTTCATAATATTTTTTTTTCAAGATTTTAACCAGCTGCTGCTTCTTTCTGCTGTTCAGAATGTAATATGAAAAAAAATTACATTACTTAGTAAGGTGAACAAAGTTGTTTGGTTCCATTAATATCAGATGGAATCTGGATTTATCACTTCTTTTAAGTGAAGTAAAAAGCAAGAAATGTCATAATGTTTTGTCCACTAAAAATGCAAATAATACTTTAACTTTGGGTTTATTAAAAATGAAAACAGTTTAAAATGTATTAAAAAAGATGTTAAAAAGATCATTTGAAATAAGGATATTCTGGCTCTTTTACACCACTCGAGTTTGCATGTAAGTGTAAAAAAAAACAACAGCAACAAAACAATCAATCTTTCCATCTGTTCATTTTTAGATTTATATTAAACTGTTTTCATTGAATATATATATATATATATATATATATATATATATATATATATATATATATATATATATATATATATATATATATGAATTATTTTGTGCTTCCCTTGTGTTCTTAAAACAAGAAATATACATAATACATATCCTTGTTCAGTTTTAACACTGACAAAAAAAAATCAAATTGAAGCTTTTAAATACCTGAAAATGTTCCTGTCTCTCTATAATTATTTAATCACATATTTATTTATTTGTGTCCACCTTTTTCTCCGCTTTTTGGCTTTTTATGAATTTTATCAGAAACCACACAATGTTTACAGTGAAGTCCTACATTCTGATGTATGACTAAGACTTAATCATGACTCTTAAGTCCAGCTGTGAAGGTTTAAGTGAATTATTTTGTGCTGTGCTTCCTTTGTGCTCTTGAAACAATTTCCCTCTGCTTTCCCTAAGATTCCATCAGGGGCTTCTTGTTATTCTGTGCACTGAGTTAACTTGTTTGGTATCTTTTTTTGAGAACTTCTACATTTTAATATCTGCTGGAACCTGTTAGGAATCCATCAGGAGCACCGGATGAGCTGTGCCTTCCCTTTGCAAAAGAGAGTTTTAATAAAAATATCGTTCCAATCAATCACTGCTCAAATGCCTTCTCACTTCTAATTCCTGAACTAGGAGTTAATAGATGAGTGTGTATGGGTGATGAGTGTGTGTTCCTGTGCTTTCATGTGTGTTAGATGCTATGTGTGTAACTAAACAGTATAGACAGATTGTTTGGGATAGGCTACTCTCCTAAAAATAAAGGTGTCAAGAAGGATTCAGTGATGAAGGAACCACTGCTGGATCCCTCAGTGAATGTTAATATGCCTCTTTTTTTTTTCTTTTTTTTTTGTCAACAGAAAGGAAAGGGATGACGAACGGTAAGGACCTCCAATTTATGTTAAGATCCTATATGTTTTTCTTTTAGCTCAATATCAGATCTTGGAGCTGTTTATGAACCTTTCTGTTGATGATGGTTCCAGAACAGGAAAGCATTTGGGTTCCCAAAAGAACCTTTCAGTGTGTGGCTCTTTAACTAACCATTTATTTGTGTGTGTGAAGATTCTGCACAAAACTGGAAAAAGCAGTAAAGGTAAAGGTGGAAGAACTCTCTTAGAAGACCTACACTCACTCCTCTCATTTCCAAAAATGATGCTTTAGGGACAAAAGTGGCTCTTCTGTGGCATCTCAAGAAGGATCCTTCTCTTAAGAGTGTTTTACAGAAGCTTTCTCCCATTTGACCATATACAGTTGTGGTGTGTGTCTGTGTGTGTGTGTGTGTGTGTGTGTGCATGCATGTGTGTTCTTCTGCCACCCGCTGTTCAAAGCTTCAGTGCTCTTTGGAAAAGTTCATCAATATTTTGGGCGACCTCTGACCAGACCCCAAAGACTCAACAATGGAATTCTGGCCGCACTAAATAGGCATGTGGCTGGCCGGGCGGCGGGACTAATGAGCAAATGTCGTCTTGGGTTTACAGTTCAGGCTGGGAGCGCTGGAGCGTACCGATGGGCTCGGACTGCCGTTGGGCCGCCTCACGCAAAACTTTCAAAGCATAAACAGACGCTTTAGTTTTTCAGGCTTCCTCCTCTGAGCAAACTGTTCAATGAGGTTTTCTAAGACTCTCTTTCTCACACTGTTCCTCTTTTCCTTTCAGGTCTTGTCCTTGGGGTGTATCTCAAACGTTATCCCCTCTGAATTTGCTCATCTTCTGGCCTTTTGTTTCTTTTTGCTTTCTCTTCCTTCTCTCCTCTTCTCTTCCTTCTTCTCTCCTCTCTCTTTCTCTCTCTTCTGTCTCTTCTCTCTTCTCTATCTCTCCTGAAATTTTCTTCTTCTGTCTGCCTCTCCGCCTCTCTCTCTCTCTCCCTCTCTCATTTTCCGCCCTCTGTCTGTCTCTCTCTCTCTCTCTCTCCTTCCTTCCTCCTCCTTCTCCTCCTCCCTCCCTCTGTCTCAGCCTCTCTTTCTCTCTCTCTCTCTGTCTGTCTTTCTCCCCCTTCTCTTCTCTCCTCCTCCTCCTTCTTTCCTTCTCTCTCTTCCTCTCTCTTCTCCCTCCTCTTCCTCCTCTCTCTGTGTCTGCTCTCTTCTCTTCGCCTCTCTCTCTCTCTTACTTCTGTCTCTCTCTGTCTGTTCTCTCTCTCTCCTCTCCTCTCCTTCTTCCTCTCTCCTCTCTCTCTCTGTTCTGTCTTCCTCTCTCCTCTCCTCTCTCTCTGTTCGTCTCTCTTTCTCCTCTCCCTCTCTCTCTCTCTGTCTGTCTCTCCCCCTCTTTCTTCTTCTTCCTCTCTCTTCCTCTCCTCTCTTCTCCCTCTCTCTCTGTCTCTGTCTCCTCTTCTCTCTCTCTCTCTCTGTCTGTCTCTCTCCTCCTTCTTCCTCTCTCCTCCTCTCCTCCTCTCTCTCTCCTCTCTCTGTTCTGTCTCTTCTGTCTTCCTTCTTCTCTCTCTCCTCTTTCTGTTCGTCTCTCCCCTCCTCCTCTCCTTCCTCTTTCCTCTCCTCCTTTCCTCCTTCCTCTTCTCTCCTTTCCTCCTCCTCCTTCTTTCCTCCTCTCTTCCTCTCTCTCTCTCTCTGTCTCTGTCCTCTTCCTTTCTCCCTGTCTCTTTCCTTCTCTCTCTCTGTCTCACTCTCTCTCTCCCTCTCTCTCTCTCTCTCTCTCTCTCTCTCTCTCTCTCTCTGTCCTCTCAAACTTTTCCTTAACCACACACTCAACACACATCTTGTTTCACACTTGATTTTTTTGATAAATAACAATTAAATTACACCTTGACTCCTAAAAAACATTTCAGTGTTTGCTTCTAGGAAATAAAACTGGCACAGAACCTTTATGATACAGCCATATGCAAAACTCTGGATGCACATCACCTTTGGAAAACAAACCTCGACATGCATTTTTTAAGCTTTTCAAATTTGTTGCATTATTAGTATTTGGTGAGTTTAATGTAATGGAAAAAAATGAAACGTATAAATAAATGTAAATAACTAAATAGGTATAGTTTTGCAAAGGCCACAGTGTCATTTCTACATCCAGTTAAAGTTAAATTCAGCCAGTCAAGAGGCTTTAATGTGATGTTTACTTTGTGGAGGATGTGCACCGCCAAGTATGATGTGAGCAGGGTGCCCAACTTTACACACGCTTAGAAAAAATCAAACAAAAGATTGTTTAGCCAATCAAAAGTTGTGTTAGTGCAAAAAAGGTCATGCATCAGAGAACATGTTTCAGCATCTTCATGTTTCCGAAATCTTTAAAAATATACATTCCTAACTTTACATTACATTTATATAACAGTGGTTCTTGCGCTTTTGCCACATTTGGCCATGTGAAGCCCTTAAACTCCAGCTTTACTTTTCACTTACTACTAAAATCCTACTAAAGTAATTACTTAAAAACTGATCTGTAGGTAGGTCTTTTATTTATTGGTCATTTATTTAGATCTTGTAGATTTTTACGAACCAACATCAAATCAGAGGGAAAGAACTTAAAGTTTTATCTGCTGCAGTTTCATTGTACATGCAAGTCTGTAGGTCTTGAAAGTGAAAGTGACTAATTGTGAAACACAGCACACAGTGAAACGCAACGAAGTCAACCTCTGCTTTTCACCCATTCACTCCATGCAGCAGCTATTTAATGCGCCCAGGGAGCAGTGATGGGGATGGTACCTTGCTCAAGGGTACCTTAGGCAGCCTACTGGTTTGGGATTGAACCCATGACCTTCTGACCCTGG
>CM029371.1:7563705-7581205 GCA_017165825.1 Hepsetus odoe
ATCCTCCACCCGTATGCAAATCCAAAACGGGATCTGTGAAAATCGCCTCTTATGATGGAGAAATTCGGGCAATGTGGAAATCACCAGAGCTATCTGCAGGCCCACATTTTTCTACTGACAAACTGTGTTGCTTTTCCACGAATGCGTCTAAGTTCCTGCTTAGAACAAAAAATAATAAATGACGAAGGAGAATTCCCACAATATGCTCAGAACACCTCACTCATGTTCTTATCTGTGTGTTCAATCATGCTAATTGTGACATCAAAGATGTCCCTCTCACACACACACATACAAAAACACACATTTACTGACAGAGGACAGAAGATAAGGAGAGAGATTGTCCTCCTTGTCCTCCTACTGGGTTAGATAGATGGGGGAAAGGATACAGGTCCAACAGACTCATCCACACATACGTACACAGTCATCTGTCATTTCAGTGCCTCAGCCTGCAGTGTGGTCTTCTTGGAAAAGAATGCAAAATGTCTTGATTAATGCCCACAATGTGCCAGGAAAATATTCGAGTGAAAAATCTGAAAGCAAGGCATGCAAGAAACCTCCACCTAATCCCAGCGAGAAAACTAGAAGCTAATAAACGTCATTAGATGTTTAGTAGTCTTCCAAGAGTAAAGATAATGAAGAGAACTCATAATAAAATGAGACACTGAAGCAAAAGTGGACGATCCTAATCCTTGTTTTGTATTATGAAGACCCCAAACAATAAAAAAAAAAAAACACGTAAAACTTTTAATAAGTGAAAGTGACTATTTGCAATTTTGAAACTCAGCACAGCACAGAGTGAACCACAACGAAAAGCAATGTCTGCATTTAACCCCCACACACCATGCAACCATGTCCAGCATCCAGGCAGCAGTGAAGGGGATGGTACCTTGCACAAGTGTACCTCAGGGCAACCTACCTGGATTAGAATGACCTTCTAATCCCGGGGTTCTAGTCTCTAACCACTAGGCCACCGCTGCCCCACTTCAGGATCATGTCATGAGCCTATTTCTGGAATAGCCATTAGCAGATGTCACATAAATGAAGCAATATCCCAGAACACGTATCTCATCAGAAACTGAAACTAATATGAAATTTTACATATTAAAGTAAATCATGGCAGACTAAATTGTTAGCAGATATTTTTGCTTTTTATGTTACAGTAAAAATGAAAAATAACTCATAAGAAGTGTTACTTGTTTTTTTCTCTTAGTGAACAATTTTAATTCAGAGCAGACAGACTGACTTGGTGAATATGAGCGGAGATGTGTGAGCCAGGAGAGTGCACTTGACAAAGACTCTGTAGGTTCCTCTAATCAAGATAAGATAAAATTAATGGATGGTGATCTATATGTTGAAGATGAGAGAGCCATAATCTGGCAGCAGGCCAGAATTTCATTCTAAAATAGCTCAGGAAGTTTTTTTTTGTTCTTGAATGTGTAATTGCGCTGGAGCTACTGCCAAATAGCATCAGTTATTCATTCGGTAACTTTAGTCAAGCATACACAGGACTGGTGGGTCTTCTCATGGCCTCTCAATTTGTACAGACGTTTGTGGGTTTTAAGGGTTTAAGGAAGAGTAATGATGAAGTTATGGCTAGTGAGACTTTTTTTCCAGGGATTAATTCCATTACAGTTTAATAATGGGTTCATTCATAATAGGTTCATTTTGTCTGCCACAATGCTGCCTAAGGGACAAATAAATGTTAATACTAAGTAAAAGAAAAGTGCTCATATAAATAAATATGCTCATTTGCATAAAGTGCCTTCAAACTTTATATTGGCATAGTTTGTACAGGAAAGGACTTCATAAGGCCGAATGGAGGCAACAAATCAAATGTCCTCATCTTTTCTCCAATGATAGTTGAAGGGAGAGGCAAGAGACGTCTCTAATTCTTCTCACTCCTTCCTTACTTTCACATCTGTGTTTGTGTGTGTGTGTGTGTGTGTGTGTGTGGGTGGCTGTATGTGTTTTTGTGGGGGTAGGGGGATGTTGTTCCCTGGGGAGCACTGTGGTGTAACTCACTATGATGTTTGTAGATGCTGGAGCAAGTTTAAGGAAGTCGTCCAACCTCTGGACTCAACAGGTTAAAAGTCATTAGCCACATTGTGCTACTTCTGGAAAAACTGATCATACAAGTTTGCATGGAGATCACATTCAATTCCACTGTGTAAGCTTTATTGGACATTGGCTGACTTCAGAGCTTACACTGGATGAAGCTGTGGTTGCACACAGTTTGCCCCACCGAGTGGACTTGAACTCTCTCTGCACACCCTACATTTTTACAAGACTTTACACAAAGGAAACTTTGGACTGGTGACCCAGTGTGGTACCTGGGTCCCGACTGGAAAAGATGGAAGTGTTTGAGGGTCAGAGAATGCTACTGATCCACCCTGTGCATGCAATCTGCCATTGTGGAAATCTCTCTCCCTCTCTCTCTCTATCTCTCTTTCTGTCTTTCTCTCTTTCTCTCGCTCTCAGCAGGTCCATAAAGCTGTGGTAGGTTATAATTTGTCCCAGTGGAGAATGCCTTGGAAAAACAAAGCATGAATGGCCCACATTGATTTGGGTCAAGTGTGTGTGTGTGTGTGTGTGTGTGTGTGTGTGTGTGTGTGTCAGTGTGTGGCGGTGTGTCAGCATGTCTTTTACTGACTGAGAGCCTTTTTGCTCATGCTGAAAAACACATTATAAAGTCATAATGGAGTAAGAATGGACTTTTTTGTAAATGCACTTCTTACGCTTCAAATCCCAACACATCTTAAAATCAATGCAGTCCAACAAATGCTGTTAAATCTGCAATAACTATACTAAACTGTGATCACATTTAATTAACATGCCTTGACTTGGTAGGCATGTAGATGTAGAATAAAGCAATAAGCCATTGAGAAGCCATGCATAGTAGCGATAACACAATGGTTCATTTGTGTTGTCAGGCAAGAAGTGCAGGCCTTGGGTCACTTATTGCTTTATAAAACCGTGCATATAAAATACACCAGTATTCATTAATTAAGAGAATTTCCTTCTAATAGTAATCAAAAACTCACCAAACAAGCAGTTTTTTAATAAGTTTGGTTGCCAGATAAGGATCAAAGTTTTTCTTCTAACCAAAAGCTAAGAGGCTGATTAAGCTAGACAGAGCATCTCCCACAATCACATGAAACCTAATAAGACTTTATGGTGCAGAATTCAAAAATAGGTCTTGTTATTTGTATCAGTCGCTTAGCAACATTTATGTGAAATGTCTCTCTGCTGGTGTAGATTGGGTGGATTTAAGAACTGGGATGCCATATAAACATTTTGAATACAGAATGAAATATGAAAATGAAATATCTATATTCACTCCATGCTACATTTTGAAAAAGCAGAATTTAAAATAAAGTTGCTTTTTAAATTTCTAAAAAAAAAAGCCTTTAGAATGCTTACTCAGTTAATATAAAAGTCCTGATTTCAAAGAAACCCCCCATCAATGTCACTTCAACTATTTGAAAAGTAGAATGTAGCAAGCAAAATTCTCATTAGCTGAACATTAAAGAGTCATAAACCTGAACAGACTAATAAAATAATTCAGCCATGACTGATAAGCTTAACATTGGGTATGTAATGCACTGCATTCTAATGTGGTGATTTTAGCACATGTGGTGTGATATGTGTTGGATATTTATTTATATGCATTTTTCTCCAGCAAAGATCCACCTTTGAAAAAAATGCACGGATCAGGTTGCCACTAATATCCAGTCTGTGAAGTTTTTAGAACGTCCAGAGAACTAAGAGCAACGTTTTCTCCTAATTCTGCTTTCTTCTTTATTTCAAAGCTCTAAATATTCCTGATTGATTCTATTATAATTGCCTATCTGTGTTGGTGATCAATCAAACTTGAAACTGGCCTAGTGGTTAGGGATTAGGCCCCAGGATCAGAAGGTCATGTGTTCAGATGCCAGATCAGTAGGTTGCCCTGAGGTACCCTGGAGCAAGTTACCGTCCCCATCTCTGCTGTGCTGTGAGCTGTGTTTCACATGATTAATAGTCACTTTCACTTTGACTTCATCTACCTAAATACAACAGAGATGACACACTGAGGTTGTTTTACTGTTTGAGTAAGAGCCGCGTGTCCTGATTAGGGTACCTGGTGGTGCTGGAGGATGGACGATACAAACTCCACATAGAAAAGGCCCAAACTGTCCCATCTGGGAACTGAATCTGGGACCTTCTCACTGTGAGGTTGCACCACTCTGCCGCCCCATTTATTTTATTTTGAGGTTTGAAACAGCATTGATTGAAAATAGAACTAATAATTACAGATGTACCTTTTCTAAGAAACATGATCTTCACCTCTATAGTGATGGTGTGTGTGTGTGTGTGTGTGTGTGTGTGTGTGTGTGTGTGTGTGTGTGTGTGTGTATGTGGGAGAAGAATCAAGATTATTTTCATAGGAAAATAGACCACTTTTCCTGAAGTAAGCTGGCTCTGGGGGAAAATAATCCTCCTAATAGGTCCAAATAAATTTAAAGCCATGCATCAGATAAAGTACATCACACATTTATGCGCACACAGTTAGCACTTGTCATGTGCTATTGAACTAATAACTAAGGACTTTATGCACTCTGTATTTCCTTACACATACTGACACATGTATTCAAAACTATATTAGTTTATGTAGGGAAAAGAGAGAGAGAGAAAGAGAGAGAGAGAGAGAGAGAAAGAGAGAGAGAAACATGCCTATGTTTTCATTCACATGCCTGCATGCATGTTTGTGGTTGAATGAGAGTGTCGTTTGATTTCAACAGTCCAAGATAAATATGTTAAAAATAGAGACGTTAATTCATATATCAATAAAGTAGAAACTGGACTAAATGGAATTCCCCTGGAGTGCCATTTAATGGGCCCAAAATTGTTAGTCTGCTGTATTTGCTTTGGCTTAATAGCGGAATATTTCACTATATATGTGTGTGTTTGTGTGTGTGCATGTGCGTGTGTGTGTGTGTGTGTGTGTGCATGTGCGTGTGTGTGTGTGTGTGTGTGCATGTCGTATCCAGTAAAAGGTTCTTGTTGCGCTTTCCCAGGCTAGCCGATTTATTGGATAAAACAACAAACACTCGGCTGAAATAAAGCTCAGATTGTTGTCTTGGGATCAGGAATACAGCATAATTAGAGAAGAGCAAGCATACATATTGTCAAACCTGTCAGAAACACTAGACAAATATTATTCCAATTTGAAGATGAACAGACGAATAACAGAGTGTGGATATTAACGTGTGCATAATCGGCTTCTGATATAGATCTGCTAATGAGAAATCATATCTGAGTTGCACAGTATGCACAATGGAAATGCCAGGGAAAAAACATCTTTTGCTTCTCTGAAGAACCTTACAGTGGTTCCTTGGAAAACCACAAGTAAATAAGATGCAGGGGGGTCAAGAGCCATTTTTAAAAGTTCAAAGAACCTAAACAAGGTTCTAGGAAGAACCCTCAAACTGTTTAGAAAGGTGCCACAGTGGGGTTCTTTCGGTGAGGCCATGCTTATATAAAGAATTGTTGCTAAATGTGTTTTTAAAGTTTGAAATTGTTCTTTGCATGGTCTATTACTGAAAAAAAATGTTGCATGTTCTTCTTTAAAGCCCCTTTTTAAAATGGCCCGTTATACCATCAAAAACGTCTCAATGTAGAAAACCCTTTTTGTTGTTTGTGTAAAAGAACCTCATGGTTCCCTAAAGGACCATGATCGAATCTAAGATCTGTGAGTGGAAGGAACTTTTTAAAGGCTTGAACATGTTCTCATAACGGTTCTTAACCAATTTATGTGTTCTTCACTAAACCTTAACATTTTGTAAAGACCTTTGAAAGAACTCTTAACATTAATGTTCTTAACAGAATCAAATCATTGATCACTTCTCAAAGAACATTTTGAGAAAGTGGAGAATTGGATTAAAAGTTTAAAGCACACACACCTGTAATCCTAATATATACATAATATATACAATATATACATTGCCTCTTCCTCTCTGCCTGCATTACGTCGATTATATAACATATTAATACATTAAGATAGTAATTTATTTTATAGATATTTAAGAATCTCTACATACTGCTCTGTTATAAATAACATTGAGCTTTTTCTAACATATAACCTCCCTTTTGCTGCGTTAGCTGTATTGATACCATTTTTTTTTGCTTAGATATTAACTACATTTTATTGGCTTTGTGCCTGTACTTTGCACAATGACAATAAAGTTGTATCTCACTTAATTAATAACTGGATCTCATTCTAGATGTTGGTTTTGCAATTCACATGGAACCATCTGTCCATCTTCCCTCAAACCTACATCCAGCTGTGCTCCTGTGGAAAAAGTGTAGAGTTTAAAAACGTAAGCAGAAGTACCAGCTACTTAATGATACAACCAGCAAAGCTTATAACTCCAGAAACTTTACACTGATTTCCAGGCAAATCATCTCAGCTTCTGCTCCTTTAATGAGGTGTGGCTGAATGCGGTGAACTTCTTTGTTACTTTGGTTCTTTTGCAGAGAAAATGTTTTCATTTTTTTGGTCAGCCAGTCCTGTGGTGCGCTTCGTATTTAGTCAAGCTTGTTTTCTTTTGGGCCCAGCAACACTCTTGAAGAGGGTTTGAAGTCAAGGAACCGGCTACGTTTCAAAAATTGATGATTTATGAATGAAGACGGGGCTGGCTAAATATTTGTGATTAGAATAGCTGGCCTAAATTCCTGTCCGGTCTACAGGGGTGGGTTTTTTTATGGACTTGGAGTGGGGAGATCCGAAGGCAGAATGAAAATGTGAGCATGTAGGGGCTTTTCAAAGAGACCGTTGGGTTAAAGAGCAGCACATTACACCGAACAGCTCCAGTAATTAGTGCTCAGCGCCCACCATCACAGCCCCCAGCCAAAAGCACTACAGAGACACTAAATCGCAACCGTGTGTGCATGTGTGTGTGTGTGTGTGTGTGTGTGTGTGTGTGTGTGTGTGTCTGTGCACTGAATTGAACTGAAACTAGCTAACATACTGTTTACTCTAACACTTCTGTCACGGAATAGATCCTTCCTTGAGCTATAAAGGCATAATTGCTGGTCCTACTCTTTAACACAAGCTAGCACTCATATATCTGGTCACATATTACATGTACCTTAGAGGACATGCTATCAAAACAGGAAAACATGCATTGGTTAATTTAGGAGAATAGTTTTTAGGCATTGTGAAAGTAACATTCCCTTCATTTTGCTGCAAAAAAACAAGCACTTTTTATTTCTTTGTTTTGTCAAAATGTATTTACAGATCATTCGCACTGTTTTCATGACAACTGATGATTTGTCCCCAGGTCCATTTACCCAGTTTTTCCATTTTTTTCCAAACTGTGTGCATTTATTATGGATAGGGCTGTCAACTGTGTCCATTTATAATGGATAGGGCCAATGTCAACCCTGTTACTCTGATTTAACATGGCTGACGTATTTTCACACATTACAATAACAACATGTGTCCAGCACCACATGGGCACCATGTGCTGCAATGCCTTTCAACACAAGTAGCAAGGTAACCTATACACAGTGCTGTTTGAAAGTGTTGCCTTTTCTCGTTTTTCATTTTTGGCCTCCGAAAGACAGTCTTTCTGGGGGTTTTTTCAGTGAATTGTTGAATTGCTGAAGGAAGTTTTTGTTTCTCATTTTCAGTCCAGTTCCTGTACCTGACCAGTTTTATGAGGCCCGTTTTTGTTTGTTAAGCCACACAGTGACCTGCGCATCAATCAGTCAAGTAGAACAAACCATCTAAACTTAAGACATGAAGCAGTGAAGAAACAGGTGCAGATGATTCCAGATGATCAGGTGATTAGATTACTGCTGATGCTGAATGCGGAGTGGTTGGAGCCCCTTTATCTAGAACCTTGTGTCTACATTACAATTTGACAGAGATTTAAAGATAAGGTTTTGCTCAGCCAATGAAAAGATACTTCATTTTAATTGTGGTATCCAAAAATGCATGATCTGAAAATGTTGCTTGTATTTGTACATCATTTTTTTACATTCAATTATATTTATATGCAATTTCTCTCTTGTCCTCACATGTACACACCCTCTCTTCGCCTCTCTCTGTCTGCAATATCTAAAAGCCTGCTTGGCAATCTGCCTAAAGACCACAATAAAAAAGGTAGAGAGGGACTAAAAGCTTGGATGAGTAGGTCTCTTGCAGAGGCGGCACCTAAATGGCTATGCTGGCTGGAGCAAAGGTGCTGTTAAAGAGGTGGATTAATAACTGACAATGTACGTGAGACTGTGTGTGTGTGTGTGTGTGTGTGTGTGTGTGTGTGTGTGTTGGGGGGGTTAACAGGGTCAGGGGGTAGGCAGGCAGGCAGGTAGGTGCTATTCCAAAAGCAGCACTCACATTTTGTAATTATGATTTCATTCAGTAAACAGACCAAGCAAAAACTTATTCAAATTTATTTTCTTAAAAGTCAAATAAACAATGATAGGTTACTTTTATTATTTCTTTAAAGTAACATAATACACGGTTATTAAGGGTTCTCTTTAAAATGCCCAAGAAGAACTGCTGATTCTCTAAAAGCTATTGTTTTTCAAAGCTGGGTCCCTGATGTATAGGGAGTCACAAATATTCATTATTATTATTATTATTAGTAGTAGTAGTAGTAGTAGTAGTAGCATTAATATTATTATTGCTTTTATTGTCATTATTACAAGTGGTGCAGTGGGTAATGCTGTCACCTTACAGAGAAGGTCATAGGTCTGATTCCCAGGTGGGACAGTCTGGTTTGTATCTGTGTGGAGCTTGCGTGTTCTCCTCGTGTCTAAGTGGGTTTCCTCCCACCATCCAAAGACATGCACATCGGATGGATAGGAAGTGCTACATTGCCTGCAGGTGTGTGTGAGTGTGTGTGTGTGAGAGAGTGTGTTTGTCAGTTTGTCCTGCGATGGACTGGCGACTTGTCCAGGGTGTCCCCACCTTTCACCCTGTGAGAGCTGGGATAGACTCCAGCACCCCAGCTGCAATCCTAATCGAAGCTCAGAAAATGAGTAACTGACTGGTTGAGTATTATTATTATTATTAATAGTTATATGGTTATTTTATCTTTTTTTTTTTCGTCCAATATTCCAAAACTTTTGCTTGAGTCAGCATTCTGCACATATCAAATTGTAACAGAATTTTTGCTGACGGATTCCCATCACATGAATAGTATTTAGTTGATGCAGTTACAGAAAAAGCCCAGGCAGTTCTATTCTAAAAAACCTTTCAAAACTACATGAATTGTATTTCAGATGGCACTGCCCTAAATCAAATATAATACTGACTTTATAATGAAAAGCAGCGCTGCATCCAGCAACTGCAGACAATAATCAAAAAAGCAAAATGTGACCAAATTTAATCACGATAAAAAATGAAACGAACAAACTGCTTTTTCGCAATATAGTACTGCCACAGATGATGGTTTGATCAGCTATATCAATGATTCATTTGAAGATTGTGGGGGTCCATGGGTTCTTCACAAGGTATTTTCCTAAGGCAATATTTACACTGAATATCCACGACATTAAAATCTACTGAGAGGTGAATTAAATCGGATTGATTACACTGGGATATAATATGCAGCAATTTAACAGTCATTTCTTAAATTTGATGACAAATAGGCAACTATACAAATCTGTGCAAATGTAACAAGTGCAAAATTGTGATGCCCAGACAACCAGGTCAGGACATCTCCAAAACAGAAGCTCTCGTGGAAGGTTCTGGTTCTGGCAGTGGTAAGAGTTACCAGTTAACCTCTGACAGTCTGAAGTGTCCAAGGCTCACTGATGCTCTTGTGGAGCGAAGGCTATCACTCAGTGCATCAGAGCTTGCTATGTATGGAGATGCATGTCAACATACTATGTACTGAAGACAAGTAAATACTCCCTGGTATTTACATCTAGATGCAATTCGTTATATAGAACATAGCACCTTTTGTGTCTGACCACCCAGTGTGACCAACAATAAATAAAAGCACATGACATTTTCAGACCCCTCGCTTACAAAAACTGCATCATGCCCCAGTGACCTTACAAAATTTCCCAGGATTTTACGACAGCTTCTTTCAGTTAATACCTGCTATGCCCAATGTTTGTGAAATGCTTCTAATTCTCTAACTCACTCACTCATTTTCTTAGCTGCTTGTCCTAATTAGGGTTGCGGAGTATATCACCAGGAGTATATCCCAGCTCTCGAACCCAGTACCTTCTCACTGTGAGGTGACAGTGCTACCTACTGCGCAACTGGGCCGCCGTGCTTCTAGTTGATTTTCTCTTTTCGTGCTGTACATCTATAAACATCTCTCTGGTCATGTTGCTTTTCCCTTATTAACAACAAATGCAATCTTCACAGGTGAAATTCAAAGTGTCTTCAAACGCTTTCTGAACATCTGATTCAAAATTCTAAAATTCTAAACATCTGAGAGCAGATCTCAAGAACTCTGTATTGTTTAAACAAGTAATCTAATGGAACAGTTCAGCAGCAAACACCTGTCAACTTCTTATGTTCCTTTTTGTTTTGTTTTTTTCATTTGAAAAACTGGGTGTTCAGATACAAAATGTAATATGTACTTTGCAATGTAACATATTTAAATATGACTACTAGGAAATATATGCAAAAAATCTTAATCATTTTTCGATCTTAAACCTATAATCCTTCAGGGCATAGCGAAAAATATATGAATGGACATATGTGAATGGCTTTTTGTGCAGGTTTGGTTCATTTCAACACGGATCTCATAGCGAGCTGCTGGGATGTGTAAAAGGAATAGATTTACACAGCACCAACAGAGCAGCAGTAGAGAAACCCTATAGACCAATAACCACCCAGTTCCTCTCATATATATCCAGTTTCTCCCCAGCCAAGTCCGGCCCAGTTGCCTGCTGCGATCTGTTCAAAATCTACACCCCTCACACACACACACACACACACACACACACACACACACACACACGCTGGAACCGACCACCCCGAAGCACACCGACCTCCAGTCTCCTCGGAGACCCCAAACTGCCGGCCAAGTTCCAACCATGTTGTGACAGGACACAGGAAGCGCTTGCTGTCTCGGGAGGAAGTATCAAATCAAACGCCATCTTTTTCTACTTTGGGAGCAAGATTCCGCTCTGGTCAGAGCCACTTTTTTTTCTCTTTTTGCTCTCGACGTTTAAAACGATCCTGTCGGAAGGAGGGATAAGCAAGGGCTTGGAAAACAAAAGGCTACATTCATCTGGCCTACACAGGGAAACAAAATGTTATTGCACTGGCTCACGTCTTCCCCCAGAGAGAGAAAGAAGGAGAGACAAACAGAGAGACACAGGAGCCAAAGTGATCCTAAAGAAGAGCAGTGTCAGATATGAAGAACTGCTAAATTGCTGGGCAACAGCAAGACCGCACTGTCTCTGGATCTTTCTGCAGCTGTTTGTGGAGATGCTAGTAATCATGGGAAAACCCATCCTAACCCCTTAACTGCTGCTCCAAGTTTCTCCCTCCAGGACAAAAATTTGGAGGCACCCCAATCAGTTTTAAGAACTCTTTTGTGCCCGTAGGAGTCCGATTACCTGAAGTGACTTTACCCAGAGAATGAACTGGCAATACAATACAATGCTACAATGCTAATATAAGCCAATGGTAATGTTTGTAATGTTATAGCTTATGATAATGAAGTCCTTCATTTGAACGTTTTATTGTTTGCACAGGATGTTACTGTGTTGCACTTGGACCTGCGTCTGTTGTGTCTGGTGTGTGTTTGAGATGTTTGGGTGCCAAGAAGAGAACTACCATTACTACAATAAAGTGACTTTCCAACCATTGAAAAAATAAGCAGTGCTCTTTCATTCATTCACTGCTTTTCTTTCACTATTTTTTCTTTTTGTGAAATGCTCCCCATGGGGAGGGAAGATAGTGGCATAGAAAGAAGAGAGAAAAGTTTCAGTGACTCTGGGAAAATGACAGGGCTTCAGACATGATAGGTTATTGTGGAAAGATAGGACAGAGATCCAATAGGATCAGCCCGTTACAAGGAGACGCAGCCACACGGCGCAGTGTGGAACTATCCCGACACACACACACACACACACACAGGAAAACACAAAATTTCAATGCTCCAGGCAAGTGACTCAGCCGCTGACAATTTCACCCCACTCGCCTTTTATTATTACTGAATGAATCAAACTTGGCTGAATGAATGTGCTCAGAGATTGCAGCTGGATTTATCCATTTATCCTTTTTTTTATTTTCACTCCCAAAACAGTGGCCAAATTGGGTGGAGCAATATGAAATAAAAACTAGTCCTAGACTAAACACAACTTGACAGTACAAGGGAATTCAAAACAAATCTTAATTTGTGCCTTCAAAAGTTGTTCTTTATTTAATTTTTTTTCAAATCAGAGGTTATATCAAACCATGCTTTTTCATTTTGCGACTTCCTCCTTGCAAGTTGGCTGATCTCTCACGTAAAGAATTGAACAAAATGTTAGTAATCCCAGTGCTCAATGTGGTCAATGACCGTAGATCCAAATTGCATTGTGCACAATGTCGGACTCCCCAAAATTAGGTTCAGTTTTTCTTCAAGGCTCATGTATTTGGCAATAGGAATAAACCACAAGTTAAAATAACACAAGGGTGACATAGTAGAAATTGTCCCTTAAGATAAGTTGCACATTCCCACCCTCAACTTTTTTTCTTTTTTTTTTTTTAATTCTTGGTAGTGGGACAAGATGCCATTTCTAAACAAAAAAAAACTATAAACAAGTTAATGGGCGAATGTTCCAGATTAGTTTCCGATAATGTGGGTTGGTTCATTTTTCATCATCATTTACAAGAAAAATAAAGAAGTCGCCTCATTTCAGAGGTTCTTTAGGGAACCAAGTGTTCTTCTAGAGCAAATAATTCTGCAAGTCAGTGGGTTTAATTTACTCTGCCCCTCATTTTAAAAATAAAACTTGATGAATATTTCTAAGCTTGCCTTTAATTGCTGTAAAACATCATGTCATTACCCTTTCATCAGAATTGCAGGTTCATGAGATTTATGCTTTTCAATTTAAAGGGTTTTTTTTTATTTTTTTTAAGAAGCAACATTTTTTTCAGTACCCAAAAGTTGTTTTTTTTTGGATGGCATCGCTTCAAACAACTATTTGTGGCACCTGTGTGTGTGTGTGCTTTGTGTGCTTTGTAAACCACTTCAACACGGCCCAAAATCAGCCAAGCAACACCCCAAAAATTCCTCCTCCTCTCAGCCCTGGAGTCCCATGTGCACCCTGTAGCTTTTTATCACTATCTTGCAGACTATCAAAGCCCTCAAAATCCAATGTGTTGCAGAGCCTGGTGGAGGTTTCCTTAGATGTGGCTGTCTTTCTGATTGGGGGGGTGAGGGGTTCGAAGAGCTGATGGAGTGAAGTATGGAGCAGATGGGTCTGGGATGGTGTGAATAAGGGATGAGGTTTCCAAGACTATGAAGAGAAGGGGTGCAGGAGGAGGACTTCAGCTTCTGGTTACGCATCACCTTTCATACCAAATGACTGTCAGGCTGAAACGTCATGCGCTGTTGTAAGGAAAGGGGAGATGGGAACTGGGAGAGAGGAAGAGGGAAAGTCTGCCTCTGTTCTGTTTGGGTTTTTGTTGAATGAGTGACAGGGGCGTCATGCAAACTCCAAGTTCTGAGAGCATAGACAGGAACTCTAAATGGCTGCTTTCCGTGACCACCCACACACATGCAAACATGAACACACATGCAGACCACCACCCCATCCTCCAGCTACATTTTTTGTGTACTTTTAGCATTTTTTAATGAGCACACGCACAGGCTGCCGTATTTTTCAGGTGGTGGTACGGCTAAAGCCTAGCTTTCAAAGCTATGCTATAATTGGCCAAAAGGAGCCTCAAACATGGTCACTCAGCCCAGAAATGTTGGTGGGTTTGCTTAGTTGCTTATTTTAGCTCTAAAGCTGCCGAGCTTATATTGCTTATAAGGCTTCTGCTTGTCTGTGTTATCACACGCTTGCATCAGACTATGTGGCAAGGAATCAGTAACAGCATCCATCGTAAAACCTATGCTATTGTCAGTTTGAAAGATTAGAAATGCAAATTCGGTCGCTTCTTAGTTGAATTAACATGTTAGCCCCAGAAAAAAGCAAACTTCAGACACCAAGAGAACTGATTGGTTTTGCCCATACTATGCTTTTTCTTTGCAAGTGTGGAGGCAGGGAATCAGAAAGAACAGTTTAATTTCTGCATATATTGAGGTTTTGGTCAAACCCTCACACATCATGAAAAGTGGCCATCGGTGACTGCAAACTGGGTGTGCAGGTTAAGCTGCAGGGCATTATGGGCCCACAGCTTCAATGTCTGTTTAACGTCCTGCGCGGCCTGTGGTGTGGATTACCAGCGGTGTCAGCATGATGAACGGGCCGGCTGGCCATGCTGAAATGTTTATGCCCCGGTGGCGTTATTGCGTGTAACTGGCGTCCACAATCAAAGCTGTTTGGAGAAACCAGAATAGGTCAGCCGAGTACCGCACAACAAGAAAGGCAGAGCCTGGGCTGGCTGTTCATTATCCACTCAAATGAGGAATTTCTTTTCAATCGATAGCAAAGCAAATGCATTCAGTTTTTCCCCTAGCCAAGACGTATTTTGTATTCAAAATCGGCTTCTTCTTTTAGTAGTGGAGTCTTTTGCCCCACCAATTAGCATCAGGCAAACTGCAAGCCTAATTCATCACACACTTGCTTCATCTGGCTAAGTAATACCATCTGTGATACCACCTCCAGAACATTTTCAAAAATAGCCCAATACGTCCTGCATTGAGAATCTCAAATAGACTTGCTTCTGTGGTTTCTGATGCATATTTTTGACTATTAAAACTGAGAAAATATAAGCTTCAAGTTGTGTTGTATTAGCAACGAAATGTGATGTTGGCCTTTTTATAAAAGACTGTGTGTCATACTGCCTGGCCATTGAGGCAGTTTGGACAGTGCTAATTGCTGGGATATAAATATCCATTATTTGTCATAGATTAGGCTTAGCGGATCAAACACCTCCGGAATGTTACCTGGGGAATAAAACTTATGATGGTAATTTAGTGTTCATTCATATTTCTAGTTTATTGCTCCATTTCATTAGTAATGCAATGATAGACATCCCAAAAGTACACACGTGCTGTTGTTTATATTGGCCTTGGCACCGGCAGGACAGGCTGGCCTCCCAGCTGTTAATGAAAGCATCATATAGTAACAGGTCAAAGCAGTTGTCTTTCATCATTTATTAATAGATTTTGCGAAGTGTGTGCAGTGTTGAACTAAAATAATCTTACATTTTGGTAGTTTTTTATTCTCGTTTTATCCTCTAATTAATCATAATACTGAAATTACCGTTGCTTTGTCAGCGTGTTTTGTTGTCACGGAAATTTAATCTAATGTGTAAACAGGATTTTTTTTTTTTACCTTCTTTCTTTTTCATTCATTCTCTCCCCTTTTCAACATGGCTCTGTTACAAAACCTTTATATTATTATAAGGTGATATTTTTTCTTTATAAACTTGAATTCAACCCCTTCATTAAAATGCAAACATCTTACCGTATAATGCTTTTCACACCCCATTTCAGTGTTCAGACCCCATCTAATAATAACATCCCTTTATCACAAAGCAATTGTTGATGATCGGAGTTCTTTCTATATGGAGATTGCATGTTCTGCTCATATCTGTATTTATCTCGCTGCTCTGGTTTCTGCCAACAAGGTCATTTTCTGCCTCTCCTCTCTCTCTCTCTCTCTCTCTCTCTCTCTACCTCTCTCCTTCTCCCTCTATATATATACATATATACAATCGCTATCAGTTTTGTTTTTGTACTTGTATTGTATAGCCATATAGCCATATAATATATAATATCATACAATAAATTGTCAATTTAATGTTCATCCAACTGGCTTTTAAATGTTGTCAAATTTCGCATTGCCAACATAATTATCCCTGAGGGTTTTTTAAACTTGCCATAGTACAATCTGAGTCAAAGCATGACCCCAGAAAAGATCAATAATAGCTGTTTGTGCTTGCATACGGGTGTCCAAACTTTAATAGAAGCTCATCAGAAAGAGCAGGCTGCCTTGTTGGATGGGATTAAATGTGTGATGTCTTACCCCCATTACTGACGCTCACTGCATATTGTGTTGTGTTGGCAGGCTTTGAAAGTGAGCATCAAAAGCACTGTAGCAGAGCAGACCTATTTGTCATATTTTCATAACCTCTCTGGAGGAATCCCCTTGGTATGCCCTCAGCCATAGCCAGGCACAATCCTTTAGAAAAAAAAAAAAAAAAAAAAACAGGATGAAATGATAAAAGGCATGATGTTTCAGCATGGGAGTGAAACGAGGAAGTCCGAAAAAGAGACAGAAAGGAGGCAAAGATATGGCCGTCCGAGGAAAATAGAAAAGAGACAAGGGGGGGAGTAGAGAGGATAAAAGCGTGAAAGAAGCAGAAGGAGAAAAGAAGGAGCATGAAAGGAGAGAGTAGTAATTGACTGAAGTTGGGTGGTAGAGACTGGTGTGCTAGTGGGCTCTCTAACTCTCTCTAATTGGTGCTGTATTCAGACCTGGCTTTAGTTCTGAAACTCGCTAATGGAGCGTAAGACCTTCACACACACACACACACACACACACACACATGCTCTCACGAAATTCATCACTACACAGCTTGCTATAGAGGATAAGTGTTGCCGGGCTACAATGCGAATAGATCAGAAAAGGATTCAACACCCCCTATGGAGAGCATTCACTGCCTTTTTACTCGTCTTTTTCTTGCCGTTTCTCTGTCTTTCTCCCTCTCTCTCTCCCTCTCTCTCTCTCTCTCTCTCTCTCTCTCTCTCACACACACAACCACACACACACAGACCCATACTAAACAATGTTAAAGAATTTATTGAGAGAGCACTAAATGGAGAGTCTAGTCTAAGAGAGTGCGTGTGTTCCACTTTGTGTAACTTTTCCGTTGTAGTTGAGATGTTGACAGTATCAGTGTCCCCATTCTCATCTCTGGTGGTGCGTTCAGTAACAGACGATTGCTGTTTTGAATCATTGTGTGTACTGGAATATGTGTCAGACTGCACAATCATGGGCCTCCTTATTGCATAAAAAGTTCTTTCCTTTGACACAAAAATTTGCCTTTGATTCAAAATGACACTTTATTATATTTTTTCGACTATTCCATTCTGTCATTTTCTAGTATATTTACCCCACAAATTCATGTTTCACTGCCCCAGTCAGCTCTTGCTTTTTTAACAGGCCACTGACACCTTCAGTGTTGCATGTTCAGTGAAAACTGGGGAGTTTGCTGTTTGTGAGCAGTGTTTTTCATTTCGTATTAAAGGACTGGGACATTCAGCACAGAAACGTCCAGCTGGTGGTGCATTGATGCTTCATGAGATAGAAAGCCGGACCCCCTTTTAATGAACGGACTGAAGACTGGCAATCAGGGAGGAAATGGATTTGTGGT